>CM072927.1:95725017-95995017 GCA_036971965.1 Nyctalus aviator | reverse complement strand
GGCGCACCTGCTGGCACAGAGGGACCTGCTCATCGGGCGCCTCCGCCAGCACCGGCGGCTGTGTGAGCGGATCATCCGGGACCAGCGGCAGCTCATCCAGGGTGAGGCCGGGCCCGCTCCCCGCGCGTGCACCCCGGAGTGGCTGTGCCCGCCAGGCCGTGCCCCCTGCGGAGATGCACCGGATGGGCTGCCCGCCCGCTGGGACCATCGGCGTTATGCTGCCCCAGCCCCCCACTCCTCCGCAGCCCAGGCCAGCGTGCCCTCTGGTCAGGCTCAGCTGATGGCGTGGGGCTCTGTCTGCTTGGGACACGAGTGTTCAGCTGCCGGAGCCTCTGCCTGAGTTGTCCGACCGCCTGTGTTGCTCTTTTGGGTGCTCACCTACGACCGCCCGTCAGCTCTGGCGGGAACCTGCACCCGGGAGCGTGCCCCTGACCGGAATCCCCCCGATCCTGGTTGTCAGGCCAACGCTCTAACCACGGACCACGCCAGCCTGGGTCCTTTCAGGCCTAAATTGCGCGGTCTTATCCTTGTGGCGAGTGTGGGAACGGAGCGGAGGGCAGGCACAGACACGTGGTCTTGGAGGGTTTGCCCGCCGACGAAGGGTGAGCCCGTCTCTGCACCGGGCGCCGTGCCCTGACGCCCTCCCTCCCCCGCAGACGCTGGCCTCCCGGTGCCCGCGGCTCTGGACGCGCGCTACGGCCTGTACGCGCGGGCGCTGGCCGAGGGCTCACTGGACCGCCTGCTGCTGCTGCTCTCAGCCACGGCCGCGGCCGGCTGCCGGCCGGTGAGTCCGGCACTGGCGGGGTGGGCCCCGGTCGGCATGTCCCCGCCCACCCGCCTGGGCTCAGGCCTGTGCCGAGGCCGTGGACACCGGTTCCGGCCGGTGTGGGGGGCGGGCCTGGGGTGCTGGGGGCCTGGTGTGAGCCCACAGGCAGGTCTGCCACCTGGGCCGCCGCCAAAGGTCCCGGCCGCAGGGAGGAGGCCTGGGCCAGGGCGCCTCCTGGCTCTCCTCTGGGGGTTCCCAAGGGGCCCCTCAGCCCTGCCGCCCATTCCGGGGACCCCTTAAGGAAGGAGGTCAGGGTGGAGAGGGGGACGCCCGAGGGAGGCGGGGGTGAGGGGGGCTCTGAGTTCCTTATTTAGACCAACACGGTCGTCATAAGCTCTGCCCACGTGGAGACTGGGCCTGGTCCCCCAGCCGCAGACACTCCGCTTTGCCGCTTTGCTTCTGGAGAAAAGGGGACCCCCTGACTTCGGCCAGCGTCGCCCCGCGCCTGTTTCTTATGTTGTTATTGACTTTTAGACAGAGGGAGGGAGAGGGAGAGAGTCATGGGTCAGCTGCCTCCTGCACGCCCCCTACTGGGGATGGAGCCCACAGCCCGGGCCTGTGCCCTGACCAGGAATCGAACCTCCTGGTTCATGGGACGACGCCCAGCCAGCGAGCCCCACTGGCCAGCCCTGTGCCCGTTTCTGCTCCAGGGCCAAGGCCCCCGCGGCCCGGCCCTCGCTCCTGGGCAGAGCCCCGTTCTGTCTGTGTGCTGGGGCTCCGAGGAGAGAGCTGTGGGGGGGCTCAGGGCCTCAGGGCACCCAGGCTGGCTGCACCCAGGCCGATGCCTCCCCAGCTCCCCCGTCTCCGTCTCCCGCAGGATGGCGCTGTGGGGAACACATCTCCACCCCCGGGGGAGGCCCGCGGAGACCAGGCTGACAGGAAGCCAAGCGCTCGGAGGGTGAAGCCCGCGGCCTCCGGGCGGAGCCCCCCGGCCCGCCCGGACCTCCAGGAGGTGGCCGCCGGCACCAAGAGCATCGCCCTGGTCGCGGCCTCCCGGCGCTGCCGGGCTCAGGACCGCGGGGGCGGCAGCGGCCGCTCCTCCCTCCACCTCCCCGAGGAGCCAGCCCCGGACTCCGGGGACACGAGCCCAGCAGACGGGAGGCGGCCCGGCGCCAGCCCCGGCCGGGAGGGCCCGGCGGAGAGGAAGGCCCGGAGCGGGCGGTGCCCCCGCCTCAGCCTCAGCCGGGGTGCACGGCCGGTGGGTGGACAAGGCCTCGCGTCCGGTCCCGGGTCCCGGCAGACCACACAGAGGGCAGGCGGCCCCAGCAGGGAAGGGTGGATGGGCCCTGGACACAGGGGAGGAGAGAGCCAGTCCCTGCACCGCCCCCCCTGCACCGCCCCCAGGGGGATGGAGCCCACAGCTGCCTGCACCCTCACTGGGAATCGAACCCTGACCTCCTGGCATAGGTCAGCCCTCAGCCTCTGAGCCAGCCAGCCGGGCTCAGCCTGTGTATTTAAACGTGAGCCATCGCAGTGAGCTAGGTGGGAACCCGTCAGTGGGGAGGGGTGGTGCTGAGAAGGGAACGTGGGACAGACAGCCCTTCCTCCGGGTGTACGATCACTGAGCCCGAGCGGGCTGGCACACAGGAGGCACTGGCGCAGTGCACACAGTAGGTGCTGAAGCAGTGCACACAGTAGGCATTGAAGCAGTGCACACAGGTGCTGAAGCAGTGCACAGGTTCGTCTCAGAGTGACCCTGATGTATGGTTCCCCCCGACCTGCCCCCACGCCCTGCCCGCTGTGTGACCCCCTGCAGGCCACGGGGACACCGCAGCCCCCCTCCCCGGAGCACTTGTCTGCGAGCCAGACGCCCCTCGCACCCCATCAGCCACCAAAGTCCTCGGGCCTCTTCCCTGCTGTCCCCACGGCCTCCAAGACGAAGCCCAGCCCCCACGCAGGTACGGGGCCCGGAGAGCGTGGGCTGTGTCCGTGTCCTTTACCCCCAGCGAGGGCACCCAGCGAGAGCACCCAGCGAGGGCACCCAGCGAGGGTACCCAGCGAGGGCATCCAGCAGAGGGCACCAAGCGAGGGCACCCAGCAGAGGGCACCCAGCGAGGGCACCCAGCGAGGGTACCCAGCAAGGGCATCTAGCAGAGGGCACCCAGCGAGGGCACCCAGCGAGGGTACCCAGCGAGGGCATCCAGCAGAGGGCACCCACCGAGGGTACCAGCAAGAGCACCCAGCGAGGGCACCCAGAGGAGTGTATGTGAGACGACACGTCAAGGGAGACACAACGTTTTAGGTTTCAGAAGAGCAAGGAGTTGGGGGCTGAGCTGTGGCCTTGACCACAGGCTGACCGCTCCTCCCCGCCAGGGTCTGCAGACAGTGGAGGCCGAGGCCGCAGCCCGCTGCCCGCCAGCAGCCCTCGCAGGCCCCGGGGCCACAGTGCCCAGGGCCCGCGAAGACCCCTGTGAAGACGGCGGGCGAGCCGCCGATCCGGCACGGCCCTCCCGGGGCTGGGCTGAGGGACGGGCCCTGGCAGGGGCACGGGGGGCAGCCGCCCGGCTCCCTGCAGCCGAAGCGCCAGCAGCTCAGCAGCCGCCTCAGAGGAGGGGCCGCTGTGCGTGTCAGAGTCCCCCCCAGGCACTTCGGCTTTTCCGGGTGATTCCGATGCGGGTGCTCGTCCCAGAACCACTGCGCGTCCGGTTCCTGCTCCGGGAGGCGCCCTCCGCGGGCTGGGACCCGGCCCCCTCTGGCCCCGGAGCGAGTGAGGACGCCACGGACACGGGTGGCGCCCGCAAGAGAGCTTGTCCTCTCCGTGTGCAGCAGTGGGGACAGTCCAGAGGGACAGAACCAGAGGGTGTGTGTGTGTCTATGTGTGCATGTGTGTGCATGTGCGACGTGTGCACACACGTATATTGTGTGTGTGTACACGCATGCGTGTGCTTGTGTGAGTGTGTGCACAAAAGAGGAAGAGGATAGAGGTTTGCTTTCAGGAACTGGCTCACGTGATGGCCGGTCTGCGATGTGAAACCTGCGGGCAGGCGAGAGACCAGGGGGCGCCGAGGCCGCAGCCCGGAGTCTGCGGCCGCCCGGAGGCCACACTCCTCGCAGGACCAGCCCTCTCCCGCCCAGCCCCCTAGCCCCCACGGATCGGATCGGACGGAGGCGGCCCCACAGCCCTCTCCCGCCCAGCCCCCTAGCCCCCACGGATCGGATCGGACGGAGGCGGCCCCACAGCCCTCTCCCGCCCAGCCTCCCAGCCCCCACGGATCGGATCGGACGGAGGCGGCCCCACAGGGAGGGCATCTGCTTGACTCCGCGTCCCGCCTACTTCCAGGTTAATCTCATCGGAACAGCAGTGTCACCTGGCATCTGGGCGGTGTGACCACGTACCTGGGCCCGTGGCTGAGACAAGTCAACACATAAAATGAACGCTCATACCCCTGGGGTGGCCGTGGCCAGTCTGTAGGGACACTGGTCCCCACGCGTGTGCACACGGGCTCCCAGATCAGCCAGCATCGGGGGAGGATGAGAATGTTCTCCCCGTCCCAGGACCTGCCCACCCCTGCGTCCCCTCGTCCCTCCCACCCGGCTCTGCACAGTGACCTGTCCCTCAGGAGCGGGAGCTGGACGAGCTCCTGGAGTGTCCGGGCTCTGGTTTCCTCAGCCTGCGTGAGCTTCCGCCACCCTTTCATCAACACCGGACAACACGCAGGGGCCGGACGCCGGGCGGGACTGTGTGCACGCACATGCGTGTATGTGCACATGTGTGTGTGTAGGTGCAGGGGGTGTCACGCCCACCTGCCTGTGTTGCATGGACCGGCTCTGGGAGGTCAGCTCGGCGGGGGTTCCGGGGGATTTGGTGGCGGGAGAGGGTGGGCGGGCGGTACCTTGTTTGAACTTCTGGATGGTTATCATGTTCATGGGTGACTGGTGTAAACGTTAATGACATTACAAACAGCTTCTGCTGTTTGCTGGCGGGAGCAGCGAGCTCAGCCCAGCACGGAAGAGGACGGTTCGCCACAGGATGCCTGTGGCCGGGCTGTGAGACAGCGCCACGTGCAGAGGGGCTGGCCGGGCAGCTCTGCAGAGGCCAGGACGAGGCGGAAAGGGGCTGTGCTCTGAGGTCAAAGCCGCGCTCTGAGCGGGGCCCTGAGGCGGCACGGGGACCCCCCTTTTAAAGGTGCTCCCCACGTTTCCAGCGCTGCCGGGTCCCCAGTCACAGTTTTTTTGGGATCAGAGTCTCGTCAGGGCTATGCCTTGTCCATGTGTAAGATCTGAGTGCGTGTGTGTCTGACCATGCCTGTGCTGTGTGTGGGTCTTGTCTGTGAGCACACATGTGGACCTGACCATGTGTGTGGTGTCTGTGGACCTGCCTGCATGCGTGGTGTGAATACCCGTGTCTCTGGGGGCGCATAGCGTGCTGGGTGAGGTGCAGCCACCCGGGCCCCTCTCAGGACGGCGCGAGCTGCTCCGCCCGTGGCTCTTGGAGCCGCCGTCCTGGTGGGCTGGCCTTCGGCCGGCGGGTCGGTGTCCTCGGGGCAAAGTGCTGCCCGGAGCCCCGGCTGTGCCTCGGCTTGGAAACAGGGTCTTTGCAGGGGGCCCGCTAAGGATCTCAGCTGAGGGCCTCTGTGTGTAGGGTGTCCTCATGAGAGAGGCCACAGAATCAGAGGGAGACGCCCTGTGATGGGCAGGGACCGGTGATGTGGCCGCGAGCCCAGGACCACGCAGGGCGCGGGGAGCTGGGGGGGGGCAGGAGGACCCTCCCCTGGGGCCTCAGACCGCAGTGCTGACCTTGCCTCCGCCCCGGCCTGCAGCTTCAGAGGGAAGAGTGTCTGTTCTGTGAGCGTCTGCCAGAGCTGCGGTGGAAAGGGTGGCTGGGCGAGGTGCTGGGTCCTGGACCCGGGAGCAGGCTGGGAGGGCCGCCGGCTGCCCAACCCCTCTGTGCACCTGGTCCAGGTGAGCCGGGCAGGAAGCCGTCTGCGCAGAGCAGCCAGAAAGAGCTGGATGTCACAGTCCCGGTGGCCTCCCCCCAGCCCCTGCCCCGGATGAGCCAGCCTCCCCGCTCTGGGGGCCCATTCCGAGGACTGAGGCCCAGGCCCCCCCCCCCCCCTCCGGGTGATCTGATGAGGAAGCACCCCCTCCGGCTGTCCCCTCCTACCTGTCTCCCTCCCTCACATGCTCCTCCACCAACTCCACCCCCACCCCCCGCAGGTCTGCTTCGGGCCGGGCCACGCTGGGTGGGGGGCTTCCCCAGGACCCGGCGCCTGGACCTGCTCCACGGAGGTGCCCGCTGGTGCCGGGTGCCAGGCCTCTTTGCCGAGAGCTTCACGTGTGTCCTGAGAGTCCGAGCATTTGCCCAAACGGAAAAGGAAGGTGAGCCTCGGGCACAGTGCCTGGTTCCAGAGATGGAGCGGCCGTTTCTCACCTTCCTCAGCTCTGCAGGCTCGGCCGCCGCTAGGCCACCCCTGCTGGGGGCGCTGGGCGCTGCTCCACCCGGACGAAGGAGGGAGGTCCACCCTGCATGGGGCCGGCCTCCAGCAGGCCCCCCAGCAGAGGAGGGCCAGGACCCCACCTCCTGCCATCCTCGGCCTGTGGGGCCGCCCAGGGGCTGGGGGTCAGGAAGGTTGGCGGCTGCCGGTTTGAAGCATCAAACGGGAGAGGAGCCGGCCGGCGTGGCTCAGGGGTGGAGCACTGAGGAACCAGGGGGTCTCCCTTGGAGTCCCGGTCCGGGCACAGACCCAGGTTGTGGGCTCCATCCCTAGTGTGGGGCATGCAGGAGGCAGCTGGTCCATGATTCTCTCACCAGGGATGTTTCTGTCCCTCCCTCCCTCTCCCTTCCTCTTTGGGGGGAGAAAGATACGGGAACAGGAGCAGCTGCCACGGTCGCATGTGGTTTACCCATCGGCCAGCTTCCTGCCTCGCCCAGGACCACGCCTCCCACAAGCAACCTCTGCAACAGCCGGGGGCCTGGCGGGCCGGGGCCTGGTGGGCTGGGACCCGGCTCGGAGTTCCTGTCCGTTCGCTTGGGTTTTCCCCCCACCTGCGTGCGAAGGAGGCGAGCGAACCTGCAACTCTCAGACCTGGGCTCGGGGGGTCCTTTTCCTGGGGGACCGTGACCGAGCACCCCAGCAGCAGCACCACCCATTGCCTCTTCCGTAACTGTCTTTTTCTTGCAACTCGGGTTATGAAACCTGAGCTGGCTGCCTCCGCTGGGGACGTCGCAATAGCTCAGCCTAAGCACAGAGGCGGGGAGCCGCAGCCTTTGCCAGGGACCCGGGGGTCCTGAGGGGGGGGCGGGGGGAGGGCTGGGGAAAGGCAGCCCTCGGGGTCCCCCGGCTTGAAGGAACCCTGGGCCATGAAGAGGGGGAGGGGGAAGTCATGATGGGGGCATGCCCAGGCGGCGCCTGCTCATAGGCCCTCGGACAGGCCCTCCTTGGTCTGGGCTCTCTGCAGTGCGTGGACCTCTGGCTCCGGAGCCGATCTGGCTTTGGGGCCAGATGCTGTCACTTACCCTGGTGGGGTGCCTGTGGCTGGTTGTCTAACTCCTCAGAGCCTCACTGCCTTAGCTGGAGGTTCAGAGTAGCTGTGTCAGGGACATACGTTAACATGTGGGGATGTTGCTAATGTAAGAATTGTGTGTTTTAAAAACTGAAGTGAAATCTACATGATAAAACACCATTTTAAAGTGAACGATTCAGGCCTGGCCTGATGTGGCTCCGTGGCTGAGGTCCACCCATAAACCAGCAGGTCACAGTTCCATTCCCGTCAGGGCACACGCCCCCGGGTGCGGCTCCATCCCCCGAGTGGGGGCCTGCAGGAGGCGGCCGACCCATGATGTTTCTGTCTCTTTCCTTCCCCCTTCCTCTTTGAAATCAATAAAAATGTATATATATTTAAAAACACACACCACGGCCTTTCTTCCATCAGAAGACAGCCCGCGCTGTCCACTGGGAGGAACACGGAAACCGTCGCTGATTGGGAACTTTCTGGACTTATTGCCACTGACCCGCACGTTAAAAACCGGTTAAGATGGTAACTTTTATGTGTGTGCATTCGCCACAATTAAAATAACGCCGTCCACACTAAGAACAGCGGTTGCAGTGCATCTTGCTCAGCGCGGCCCCTCGCAGGTCTCCCAGTCCCTTGGGGCGCTCAGAGAGGTGCTGGCACTCGCCGAGGTTGCACGGCGGGTGCAAGGCCCGGGCTCGGCGGGCAGAGGCGCCGCCTGCACGCGGTTAGCGGGCCGGGACCGCGTGGCTGCAGCGTCCCGCGGGGCCGCGGACCCCACGTCCTTTCTCGCGCCCACGGGGGGAGGGGGGACGGGCGGGAGAGAAGACCCGCTGGAGGCGGAGCCAACGCCGCGCCCCGGAGCACAGGATTGGCTGCTGCGGAAGGGGGCGGGGCCACTCGGCCGTAAATACGGCGCCACATGGCAGCGGCGGGGGGGCGGCGGCGGCGCGCAGGGCGCAGGCGCGTTCCGGGCTGGCGCCCCTCGGCCGCCGTGGCCCCTCAGCCGGTCGCGGCTTCTCGCGAGAAGAAGAGCGGGGGGCGGGGCTGCGCGCCGGGGCGGGGCCGGCAGGGCGGCGGCGGGAGGGTCCGCGGGCCGGAGGCGGCGGCGGCGGCGGCGGCGGCGCCAGGTGAGTGTGGGCGCGGGGCGCGGGGCGCGGGGCGCGGGGGGCGCGGGGCGCGGGGGCGCGGGGCGCGGGGGGCGCGGGGCGCGGGGCGCGGGGCGCGGGGGGCGCGGGGCGCGGGGGGCGCGGGGCGCCGGCGCTGTGTGACCTTGGCCCGGCCCGCAGCCTCTCTGGTCCGGCCGGCGGCTGACGGGCCGGCGGCGGCGGGGATGGAGGGGCCGGCGGGGCGGCTCCGGGCGGCGGGGAGCGCGGCCCCCGCAGGACCGCCGCCCGGACGCCGCCCGCTCGCAGGCCCGCGGGGCCCGGGCCCTGTGTGTGCGGCCCCGTCGTTCGCTTCCTGTGCGCGCTCGGAGCCCCGGGGCCGCGGGCCGCCTCCGTGGGGCCGGGACACCCGGCTCGTCCCCCGGACCCAGGCGGCCGGGGCGGCGCCGGCGGGAAGGGCTGTGGCTGCAGCGCCGCCCGGAGCTGCCGGAGCGTCCGCGCCCTGCAGACCGGCCCCCGGCTCCCGGCTCCCGGCTCCCGGCTCCCGGCCCCCGGCTCCCGGCCCCCGGCTCCCCGCCCCCGGCACCCGGCCCCCGGCCCCCCCCCCCCGGCACCCGGCCCCGGCTCCCGGCCCCCGGCCCCCGGCCCCGGCTCCCGGCCCCCGGCCCCCGGCCCCGGCTCCCGGCCCCCGGCCCCCGGCTCCCGGCCCCGGCTCCCGGCTCCCGGCCCCGGCTCCCGGCCCCCGGCCCCCGGCCCCGGCTCCCGGCCCCCGGCTCCGGCTCCGGCTCCACGGCCCCCCGGCCCTCTGCGCCCCGCTCTTCACGGCACAAACAGGATCGCTGCCCGCTGCGGGCGGGGACGGGCTGCCGTGGGGCGGGTCTGGAGGAGGGGGGCGGAGGGCGGGCCGGGCCGGCCCGGGCCCTCGGTGGGCGGGTGGAGGCCGGGCCGGGAGCCAGGGCCTGGAGTGCGGGATTCGGGCGGGACGTGGCGGTCCGGGTCAGACATCAGCGGGCGGGACGGGGCGGGAGGTGGAGGGGACTGAGCGGGAGCGGAGCGGGGGGCGGGAGGAAGCGGAACCGAGAGCGGGTGCGGGGCGTGGGCGGAAACCGGCGGGAGCGGCTGGCTGCGGGCCGCCCCTCTGGGAAGGTCTGGGCTGAGCCAGGGGCGGGAGGGACTCCCACTTTCCTGAGCCATTTCCTGCCGCTCGGCCCACCCTCTGCCGGGCAGAGCGCTGGCGGTCGGAGCCCTGGGACCGACGGAGCCGGTGCCTTTCCGGGGCATCGTCTCCAGGGAGGAGCCGGGGGTCACACCGAGTGGCCAGCTGGCCGCGCCGGTGATGGGCGCACAGAGGGCCCCACGTAACGGACCGGACCGGACAGGGCAATGCTTCCTCCGTCAGCCGGGCCGGGTTCTGGGTACCTGCAGGAGGCACCCCGTGGAGGGGGAGCGGGGAGGGTGCTGGGTGCTGGGTCCCCCAGGAGGCCCAGCTGGAGCGCTGGCTGATGAGGATGTGATTACTGACTCCCTCCCCTCCCGGGGTTCAAAGTTTCCAAGTTCTGTGGTCCCCGCCCACCCGTAACCTCGAGCAGAGAGCCTGGGTGTGGAGGAGGGGGCCTCGCCACATTGGGGGGTGAGCAGCAGCCGGCACTGACGCACACGTGGAGACAGAGGAAGAGGAACACCCGGCGCAGGGACAGGGTGCTGAGGAGAGCAGAGGCCAGAGTGAACGCCCTCGGACAGGAATGGACAGGAACAAGCTCGGTGGGGCCGCTGGCAGCCAGGAGGTCACCATTCGGGTCGGGGTACGAGCCTGGCTTGGGGCTTGGTCCCCATGAGGCTGTGCAGGTGGCAGCTGATAGATGCTCTCTCATTGCTGTCTCCGTCTTTCCCTCTCTTTCTAAAAATCAATAAAAACATTAAAGAAAAGGCATGTCTCTCAGGAGAGGGGCTCCCGGCTGAGCTGAGAGGCTGGCCGGCTGCCAGGCCGCTCGCACACGGAAGGTGGCAGGAGGTGGGACCGGAGCCGGTGAAGTGGACAGGCACCGGGCAGCGGAGTGGGAGAGGAGGCTCAGCTGGCCGAGGGCGGGCTGCCACGAGGACATGTCCACACGGCAGAGGCCCATCCTACCGGCTCCGGGAAGATCAGCTGTGGGGAGCGGGACATGCTGGGGTGCACCGCCCCAGGACAGCCCTCCACCGGGACCCTCCCAACCCTGAGGGGAGCCAGCAGCAGCGACCACGTGCCTCTGGGAGCAGGTGGCCGGGCGGCTGTGGGGCCAGCAGGGAAAGGGCAGCGGGGCGGCCACCCCAAACCCAATAGTTGCTATCGCCCTGGGCTGCTCCTCAGGAGAAACCCAAAGATTCCACAGAAAAGAGTAGGGTGGAGGGTAAAGGCCCCGGAGTGAGGGGGGCCCTGGGAGGAAGGGCGGGGCTGCTGCTCCAGAAGGACTGAATCCGAACCAGATGCCTCCCGCTGATGAGCAGACGGAGCGTGGGGAACGCCCTGGGAGAGGAGCCGCCCGCGTGGGGTCACGCGCGGCCCCTCGGCTCAGCTCTCTGTCCGCTGTCCGGGCCGGTCACGTCAGAGCTCTGGCACTTCCTCCAGCGTTTTTTCTTTTCGCTTGTGAGGGGCTACACGCTGCAGGCGGAAGCCGGGGACGGTACCTCGGCCCTTCACCCGCTTCAGAAATTGCGAAATCAGGTGGGTCGTGTTTCTCTGGGTCTGTTGTGTCAATCCTCACCCGAGGATGTTTGTTCCGTTTGTTTTCAGAGAAAGTGGAAGGGGGGGGGGAAGAGTGGGGAGAAGGAGGGAGGGGGAGAGGGGGGGAGAAGAGGGAGGGACATATCGATTGGTCGCCTCCCACACTTGCCCCGATGGGCGGGGATGGAACCTGCAACCCAGGTACATGCCCCTGACCAGGAATTGAACCCGAGACCTGAGACCTTTCCGTGTGCAGGCGATGCTCCAACCACTGAGCCGCACTGGCCAGGGCAGCATAAAAGCTCCTTTTTGAGCACCTCCTGGGTGCCAGGCATGATTCTAAGCCTTGAGGGGACAGCTGTGCTGACTGGTCAGCTAAGGGCCTCCTTCCACGGCTTCTCTTCTCGGGCAGAGCTGGGGGCAGGTTGACCGGTGACTGGTGCTGGAGGCGACCTGGAGAAGAGGGGAGCAGGTGGGGCGTGAGCTGGGCGGCCTCCCCGAGGGGGTGAGCTGTGAGCAGAGGTCAGGAGGGAGGGAGGGGTCCACAGGGGACAGAGCCTGCCCCGGGCGGGCCGGGGCCGGTCAGGGTTGTGGACGCACAGAAAGGCCCTGTGGCTGTGGGGGGCCAGGGGAGAGACCGTCCCAGGTCGGACACGGGGAGCCGGTGGCTCCAGTGATCCACGGGGCATGCGTGGTCAGCTGGAGCGTGGCCAGGGCTGGGGAGGCAGGCAGGGAGGGGCCGGGAGGGTGGAGTCATACATCCTAAGGCGAGCCTCTGTCACGGTGACATTCATCATGTTTTACCCTGAAATCGATCTCAGAATTGACTGGAGCCTGAGAAGAGTTCTTTGGGCTCCAGTCAGGTGCCACGCATCGGCTGCTGGAGTCCTGGAGGAGTGGGCGATTTCGCAGACGTGGTCCCGGTCTCCCGAGAACGGGGTCCAGCTTGGGAGTGGGGACAGGGCGTGCTCTGACCTCCCTTCTGCGGGGGGAGTGGGGTGGGGCCAGGGCAGCGCAGTGGGAGGGAGCGGTCAGCGCTGTCCTTGAGTGGGGTGGGGTGGGGGGGGAATCTACGTGGTCTCCTGGACGCCAGCACCTTCCCCTCTCATCACGTGACCCCTTACTGTTCTCGCGTGGCCTCGTTGGGACGTGGAGGGCGGACACCCGGCTCCCAGCCTGGGGCTTCCCCTCGGCACCGGCTCCGCGGGCAGCAGGGCCGGTGGGCGCCAAGGCCACAAACGGGAACTTTCCAAGTCGCTGCCGGTGCCCCTGCGGCCGCAGGAATCGGCAGAACCCGAACATTCTCGCGCTCTTAACGCAGCGCGTGTCCCTGGCTCAGGCTCAGAAGTTGGGGCTCTGGGCAAGAGGCAGGTTCTCTCAGAAACAAAGGTCACAAGACCCGAGCGTCTGGTGAAACCGGCGGCTGCATCAGGTGGACCGGGCCCCGGGCTGGTGGATGGGTGGCTGGCTGTGTGGTCCCCCGGGGGCCTGGTGGTCTCAGTTTTAGCACGGGGGGGGGGGTCCCCGCTAAGGAGCACAGGCCTGGCCGCCGCGCCGAGAGCCGGGAGCTGCTGGTGGGAAGGCTGCGGCCCGGTGTCCGCCGGGAGGGCCTCTGGCGGGGAGCGCACAGCA
Organism: Nyctalus aviator; assembly: GCA_036971965.1. NCBI lineage: Eukaryota > Metazoa > Chordata > Mammalia > Chiroptera > Vespertilionidae > Nyctalus > Nyctalus aviator. Next base: position 95,982,299 of record CM072927.1, on the reverse strand, counting down.
GCCCATGCTGGAGGCTGGGAGTGGGCGTGAGGACCGCTGGCGGAGCCGTGCCCTGGCCGTGGGGCTGCGACTGGCCTCCCCGCTGCAGCTCCGAGCAGAGGCCCCGGGGACGAAGCACCGGAGCCCAGGCCGGGAGAGACGGCCAGGCCACTCGGCAGACCCGGAGAGGTCAGCTGCTGGCTGAGTTAGTGAGATTGCTGGTGCTGTCCCTGTGGCTGTCCTGTGTCAGCGGGCACATGGTCACGGCCTTCGAGTTTGGGCTGTGTCTTCCTTACACTCAGCGGCATCTCGTTCAGCTGCAGTGGTCGGGGCTGGGACGGGCGGCTGCGCACGCACCTTCGTGGCTGAACCACGAGCGAAGGTGCGCGGTCGGGTCTCGGCCTTCGGGGTGCAGCCTGGGCCGTGTCCTCGGGGAGACCCTGGCTGACCCCGCTTCTCCCTGCTTGTGAGCCTTGACCTTGAAAACCCAACTCAATAGTCGCTGACGTTTTAGGTTCCTTTCCCTCTTTTTTCCTTTCAAACGGTTTCCCTTTCATCTCAGGAAGCTCCCGCCATGTCCAGGGGGGGAGGTCGGGCAGTCCTGCTGCCTCCTGGTCCCCCAATCACTGGGCCCATCCTCGGTCCGCTCCTCGCCGGCGGCATGTCCCGCCGTCACTGGGCCCGGTCCTCGGTCCGCTCCTCGCCGGCGGCATGTCCCGCCGTCACTGGGCCCGGTCCTCGGTCCGCTCCTCGCCGGCGGCATGTCCCGCCGTGGCCGCTCGGACGCCTTCCTCTCCTCTGTGTCACCCGCCAGTCACACTCGCTCCTCTGGCCACGTGACCCGGAGAAGCCACAGCTCCGGAGGGAGCCCGCGCTGGGGGGAGGAGGGAGGGAGCCAGACGGCCGTGGAGGAGGACCTGGAGGACGGACGGGCAGGACCGACCGGCCCAGGATGCGGGCCGAGGCGCTAACGGCTCTGCGTTGCCTTGCAGCTCCCGAGGTCGGCGCCCATGAAGCTGGAGTGAGGCGTGGGCCGTCGGCAGGATGGCCAAGGCGCGGCTGTTCCGCCTGTGGCTGGCGCTGGGCTCCGTGGTCATGATCCTGCTGATCATCGTGTACTGGGACAGCGTGGGCACCGCCCACTTCTACCTGCACACGGCCCTGTCCCCGCCGCACCCGCCCGGGCCCCCTCCCAGCGCTGGGCGGGCCCTCCCGGCCGAGGTGGACGAGTTCCTGGAGAAGCTGCTGGGCGCCCCCAAGAGGAGGACGGAGCCCCCGCCGGCCTCGGGCAGACCCCCGCCGGGCCCCGAGGGCGGCCCCGAGGAGAGCGTGCGGGGCTACGACTGGTCCAGCCGCGCCCCGGGCCCCGAGCCCGGCCCCGAGCCGGACGAGCAGGCCGCGCGCCGGAGCCTGCTGCGGGACTTCTGCGCCAACGCCAGCTTCGCCTTCCCCGCCAAGGAGCGCTCCTTCGACGACATCCCCAACTACGAGCTCAACCACCTCATCGTGGACGACCGCCACGGCGTCATCTACTGCTACGTGCCCAAGGCCGCCTGCACCAACTGGAAGCGCGTCATGATCGTGCTCAGCGGCAGCCGGCTGGGCCGCGGCGCGCCCTACCGCGACCCGCTCGCCATCCCCCGCGAGTTCGTGCACAACTCCAGCACGCACCTGACCTTCAGCAAGTTCTGGCGCCGCTACGGCAAGCTCTCGCGCCACCTCATGAAGGTCAAGCTCAAGAAGTACACCAAGTTCCTGTTCGTGCGCGACCCCTTCGTGCGCCTCATCTCCGCCTTCCGCAGCAAGTTCGAGCTGGAGAACGAGGAGTTCTACCGCAAGTTCGCCGTGCCCATGCTGCGCGCCTACGCCAACCGCACCAGCCCGCCCGCCTCCGTGCGCGAGGCCTTCGGCGCCGGGCTGCGCGTGTCCTTCGCCAACTTCATCCAGTACCTGCTGGACCCGCGCACCGAGCGGCGCGCGCCCTTCAACGAGCACTGGCGGCAGGTGCACCGGCTCTGCCACCCCTGCCAGATCGAGTACGACTTCGTGGGCAAGCTGGAGACGCTGGACCGGGACGCCGCGCAGCTGCTGCGGCTGCTCGGCGTGGACCGGCGGCTGCACTTCCCGCCCAGCTACCGGAACCGCACCGCCAGCAGCTGGGAGGAGGGCTGGTTCGCCCAGATCCCGCTGGCCTGGCGGCAGCAGCTGTACAAGCTCTACGAGGCCGACTTTGTGCTCTTCGGCTACCCCAAGCCCGAGAGCCTGCTGAGGGACTGAGCCCCTGCTGGCCGCCGCCGAGGACAGGCCCGGGACGGCCAGACACGGGGACGGCCGGACACGGGACGGCCAGACTCGGGATGGCCAGACACGGGGACGGCCAGACCTGGGGACAGTCAGACACGGGGACGGCCAGACACGGGACGGCCAGACATGGGGACAGTCAGACACGGGACGGCCAGATTCAGGATGGCCAGACGTGGGACGGTCAGACACGGGACGGCCAGACATGGTCAGACATGGGACGGTCAGACGTGGGGACGGTCAGACACAGGACGGCCAGACCCGGGACAGTCAGATGTGGGACGGTCAGACACGGGGATGGCTGCTGAGCCTCGCTGTCATCCGGGGATGAGCTGGGCTGCACCGCACCTTCGGTGGCCTCGTGTCCCCCCAGCCTCGAGGGCAGAGAAGCCCACAGTGTCCGTCACGGGCAGCTGGCACTGGGGGCCCACACTCCGGTTTTTAAATGACCTGCGATTCTGCACTCAGACTTCTGCTCCCTCCGTGGGCTGTGCTCAGCCAGAACTGTGTGAATAGTGTTTTTTAAGATTAATATATTTCTGATATTTAATAGGCAACAGGAGGAGGAAAGAACGGAGTAAATCCTACACCTGCTTGTGCCGCCTGCTCGTGTGGTCATTCGGGTGCAGCGAGGAGAGCGCACAGCGGGGCTCTGAGCTGCGTCACGGCCGTGTTCATGTTCAGGAACGTCACCAGCGATGGGATGAGTCCTGGTCCTCAGCACAAAGGAGGCCTCGCTCCGTTGGGGTCAGGGCACAGGCTGCGGCCAGGGCGCCCCCGGGGGAGACCGGCCTCCCCGGGCACCTGCCGTCCCCCACGCCCGGAGCCTGGCTGTCTGGACAGGAGGCCGTGCAGAGCCCAGAGCCCCCGGCTGCACCTCACAGGACCTGGTGGGCGGGCAAGCACTGGTCCTGCCGCTCCCCCACCCCGCTCCACTGAGGGTCCCCATGGCTGAGGGTCCCCCATGGCTGAGGGTCCCCCATGGCTGAGGGTCCCCCATGGCTGAGGGTCCCACACCGCTGAGGGTCCCGCTCCGCTGAGGGTCCCGCACCGCTGAGGGTCCCCCATGGCTGAGGGTCCCCCATGGCTGAGGGTCCCCATGGCTGAGGGTCCCCATGGCTGAGGGTCCCCCATGGCTGAGGGTCCCCATGGCTGAGGGTCCCGCACCGCTGAGGGTCCCCCATGGCTGAGGGTCCCGCACCGCTGAGGGTCCCGCACCGCTGAGGGTCCCCATGGCTGAGGGTCCCCCATGGCTGAGGGTCCCCCATGGCTGAGGGTCCCCCATGGCTGAGGGTCCCCCATGGCTGAGGGTCCCGCACCGCTGAGGGTCCCGCACCGCTGAGGGTCCCCCACGGCTGAGGGTCCCCCACGGCTGAGGGTCCCGCACCGCTGAGGGTCCCCCACGGCTGAGGGTCCCCCACGGCTGAGGGTCCCGCTCCGCTGAGGGTCCCGCACCGCTGAGGGTCCCCCATGGCTGAGGGTCCCACACCGCTGAGCGTCCCGCTCCGCTGAGGGTCCCGCACGGCTGAGGGTCCCCCATGGCTGAGGGTCCCACACCGCTGAGCGTCCCGCTCCGCTGAGGGTCCCGCACGGCTGAGGGTCCCCCATGGCTGAGGGTCCCACACCGCTGAGCGTCCCGCTCCGCTGAGGGTCCTGCACGGCTGAGGGTCCCCCATGGCTGAGGGTCCCGCACCGCTGAGGGTCCCGAATGGCTGTGGCCCAGGGACGCCGGCCTCCCCCCGAAGGTGCCAGAGAGCCAGGCTGAGATGAACCCCTTTGTCTCCTTTTATTTGTTTTGGTGAATCCTCACCGAAGGCATTTTCCCTTTGGTTTTTAGAGGGGAAGGGAGGGGAGAGGAGCAGTGAAGTGAGGCACAGTGATGGGTGCCTCCCGCACACAGTCCTGGGGACCCAGCCTGTAACCCAGGGGCATGCTCTGGACCGGAATCGAACCCCCCACCCTTCAGCCCTTGGGCCAACGCTCTGTCCACAGAGCCCAGCTGGCAGGCCCCTTATTCCAGAGCAGGGCCCCAGACTGGAGTGGACGCTGGTCTGTTGTGGCCGTACGTGCTGCCGGTAGATTTCCAGAATATTCTGGTTTCAAAACCGGGCCACAGACTCGCCAAGTGGGCGTCAGCGTGAGGTTTCAAGGCGGCGGCCCTGGGCGCCGTCTGCGCTTCTGAAAGAAGGTTCCCGGGCAGAGCTGTGGGAGGGGCTGGCCGGAGGTGCCCGGCTAGGGCTGGCCCCAGGGGAGTGGGCCGCCTCCCCCCCCGGGGGGGGGCCTGTCCCTCCGCCTCCCCCCGAGGAGGTCGGGGGCTCAGCACCCACCTCACGTCTGCTCAGGCGATGGGTTCATTTTTCCTGCAGCTGCCCCCCCCCCGTCCCCCCCATCGTTCCGCTGATGGGCCTTGTCCCTGTGAGGGCCTCAGCCCCTGACGCTGTCCTGGCCTGGTCCCCCCCAGAGAAGGCCGGCCAGTGTGGGAACAGTGCACCAGGCTCCTGTGGGGTCAGAGCCGAGCCTGGACCTGCAGGCTGGGGTTCTGGGGCCCATTTTCCAGATGGGGACACTGAGGCTGAAGTGCTGCTCAAGCCTCACGTTTCTCAGGAGCCGGGGTGCTCAGCCCTCGTGCTGCAACCGGAACCTTCCGCAGCGTTTGACGTGGGCCTTCTCGGGATCTGCCCGCACAGGCTGTCCCTCCGGCGGGCACCTTGGTGTGAGGCCGTCTTTGGAAAAAGCCAGCGCTCGGCTGGCTGGTGGCGGGAAGGGAGATGCAGGCCTGGCCCTCAGGCCGGGAAGGCGGAAGGCGGGGCAGGAGGGGGACTCAGTGTTGGCAGCGGGCGGAGAGGAAAAACCCAGCGCTTCGGAACACACCCCGGGAGCGCGGGAGCGGCCTGGCCTGGGCCCAGAGGGGAGCTGCCCTGAGCCGCCCTGCAGCAGCGCCAGGCACGCCTCCCGAGATGTGCGTGTCTGCGGCTGTGGGCCCTTCCGTGGCAGAGCTCACAGCGTGGGGGAAGGGGGGACTGGGCCGCCGGGCCGGGGCCTGGGCTGCCGGCTCCTCTCGCCAGGCTGCTGGCCCCGGGGCACCTGCCGAGCCGGCCCCACGCTCTGGAGCTGCCCCGGCCGGAGCCAAGGGCACCGCCTCACCCAGAGGCACCCGGGCGCCTCGGCCAGAGGGTGGTGGGCCCCCAGACCCCTCACCCCTGCGAAGAGGGGGCCTGTGCCCACAGCCAGCAGAAGCCAGCACCAGGCTCCCCATCTCCCTGCCCGCTGCCCGGCCTCGGCCGCTGTTGGACTGCGTGCGGGTCACCTGGCTGGGGCCCAGGTGCCGGTGACACACAGAAGCCTCGAGTTTCTAGGGGCCCCGAAACAGACCCCGAGTCCTCCAGGCTCCGGGAGCGGGTCAGCACGGCCCCCCCGCGGCGCAGGGCCCCCAAAGCAGTGCAGGGCTCCCCCACATGGCGCAGGGCCCCCCACGTGGCGCAGGGCCCCCCCCCTGCGGCGCAGGGCCCCCCACATGGCGCAGGGCCCCCCACGTGGCGCAGGGTCCCCACATGGCGCAGGGCCCCCCACGTGGCGCAGGGTCCCCACATGGCGCAGGGCCCCCCACATGGCACAGGGTCCCCACATGGCGCAGGGCCCCCCCCCGCGGCGCAGGGTCCCCACGTGGCGCAGGGTCCCCACGTGGCGCAGGGCCCCCCACGTGGCGCAGGGCCCCCCACGTGGCGCAGGGCCCCCCACGTGGCGCAGGGCCCCCCACGTGGCGCAGGGTCCCCACACGGCGCAGGGTCCCCACGTGGCGCAGGGTCCCCACGTGGCGCAGGGTCCCCACGTGGCGCAGGGTCCAGGGCTGGGCCTCGGTCCCGTCTCCCCAGGGACCAGCGGGCTCCCGGGCCAGGCTGGCGGGAGGGGTCAGAGTGGCCCCAGGTGGTGGGCTGTGGGCAGCCGGATGTGGGCGGGCTGGGTCCGAGCCTGTGGGGTGAGGGGTGGAGGGCCAGTGTGTGTGTCAGGCCCGAGGCCCCTCTCCACTCACCAGCGGGTCCCTGGCCCCCCGCTGGGGCCGAGGGGCCTGAAGAATGGCTCCCAGCGGGAGGGGCTGCGGCTCTGAACCCCCAGCGGCCCCAGCGCCGAGGCCGGACGGCTGCTCTCGCCCGGCCCAGCACCTCCGCCAGGGGGCAGCCTCTGTTCACTGTGAGGCTGTGAGCAGCCAGGCCTGTTCGCCAGGACGTTTCCCCAGCTCCTGGCACCCGGCGTCCGCTGCTCCCCGGGCGGCAGGCACCCACCTTCCCGCGCCCGCAGCTGCCATCGCCCCGGTGCGAGCGGGCTGCCCTGGCGCCCGTTGCTGAGCAGCCCTCAGCCTCGGGGGAGGCAGAGCCCGGGATCGCTGCACCCCAAGACCGGCGTGCAGGGGGGCACACCTCCAAAGGGAAGCTGGCCTGGGCTTGGTTAGGTGCCCCTGCGCTGGGTGGGAGGAGGGGGAGGGTGACAGTTCACAGGGGACGGAGCTGAGAGGCACTGGTTTGGGGGCGAGGGTGCCTGCTGAGCGGGGAGAGGCGGAGGGAGCTGGTGAGGCTGCAGCGCTGATGGGGTGTCCACGGATCACCGCGATGGTGCCCCCTGCAGAGCGTGGCTCCCCCGGGCTCTGTGCCACGGCTCCGCCTCCACCCGCCCGGGCGGCCCGGCTCCGTCGGCACTCCTCCTCCAGCCTCAGTTTCCCCACCTGCGGAGCGGCCGGAGCGTGGGAAAGGGCTCTGCTCCAGCGCCATTGTGCCCGCCGGCTCCTGGGCGCTCGCCACGCTCGGCGCCCGCACAATGCCCGCTCTGAGCAGAGCCGTGGGTGGGCCGTAACCATGGCGAAGGCCCGGAGGCGGCGGGGCCCACTGCCCGTCGGGGCTGCCAGCCGAGACCCCGGTGAGCGCTTTGTCCCCGGGCTGGAGCGGGTCCCGGGCCAGCGCCCGGCATGGCTGCCTGCCGGGCAGGAGTGGGGTCGGGTGGGAGATGGGGTCGGGGTCAGGGTCAGAGCACAGCGGGGCTCGGTGGGAGGGTGGCCCCGGGCACGGTGCCCGCTGGCAGGGGTGGCCGTGGGGCACCCCTCCCCGTACCCGCTCTGAGCCGCCCCGGGGCCCAGGCTGGTGCTCCCGGAGAAGGATGTCCTCTCCACATTCCGGGGTGCTCCAGGCGGCTGGCCGCCACTCGGGGTCCCCTGCAGGTCCCCGCCCCCTCGCCGCTGGGCCCCTCTCCGAGCGGCAGGGCTGGGTGTGAGCGTGGGCCTCCCCCAGGGCCTCCAGGTGCGGGGGCCAGACCCCAAAGCTGTGCTTACAAAGCTCGTGCTTGCAGCCAACACCCCGGTAGAGAAGAGGGGAGAGCAGCCGTGGAAACCTCAGCCACACGGACGTGCAGGCGCCTCGGCAGACCCGGCTCTGCCCGGACCCGCCCCGTGGCCGTGGGCAGTGCCCGCCCTGTGTCTGCCATCCCAGCACCCTGCCCGGCCCGGGGCTCCGGGGCTGAGCCTCGGCCCAGGAGCCCGGGGGTCACGGTTCAGTTCCCGTCAGGGCGCACGCCCGATTGCGGGCTCGATCCCAGTGGGGGGCCTGCAGGAGGCGGCTGGGGCCAGAGCCTCCCTTTTGCCCCTGAGCCCCTGGTGGTGGTCCTGAGGCTGGGGAGGGGGAGGGGAAGCCCTCAGGTCTCCCAGAGCGGTGCCCAGGGAGAGCACCCGCTGCAGCCTGCAGGTGCCGCCAGGTGCCCGCCACCAACTGCGCCCGCACTTTGACCTCTCAGCCCTCCCTGCCCCGGGGCGGTGGAGGGCGTGAACCCCTCGGCCCCCGCGCCCCTGCCCGTGCGGGTGGTGCCTCCTCCCCCTCCCCCCGCTCCCGGGCTGGGAGGGGGGCTCGGTGGGGTGGCGGTGGCGGTGGGCGTCCGGGTCCCGGGGGAGCTGCGGCTGCTTGGTGCTGAAAAGACAGCTCCGCGCCCACCGCAGGCTGTGCCTGAGCTCGGCACCCTCCCTGCGGGAGGCTTTGTAACTAAAGCTACCGGGTCACAGGCAGGCTGACGGCTCCCCTCCTGCTCCAGCCCAGGTCCCGCCCGCTCAGAGGCCGCTTCTCCGGACCCTCTCAGAGCGGGTGGTGGAGAGCCAGCGTCTGCCCCATTCCTGTCCCGCCGACTGCCCCCCCCTCGGCCGCCCCCCCTCCTGGCTGCCCCCCCGGCCACCCCCCCTCCTGGCTGCCCCCCCCGGCCGTCCCCCCTCCTGGCTGCCCCCCCTCCTGGCTGCCCCCCCTGGCTGCCCCCCCTCCTGGCCGCCCCCCCTCCTGGCTGCCCCCCCGGCCATCCCCCCTCCTGGCTGCCCCCCCCCGGCCGTGCCCCCCCGGCTGCCCCCCTCCTGGCTGCCCCCCCCGGCCGTCCCCCCTCCTGGCTGCCCCCCCCCGGCCGTGCCCCCTCCTGGCTGCCCCCCCCTGGCCGCCCCCCCTCCTGGCTGCCCCCCCCTGGCCGCCCCCCCTCCTGGCTGCCCCCCTCCTGGCTGCCCCCCGGCCGCCCCCCCTCCTGGCTGCCCCCCCCAGCCGTGCCCCCTCCTGGCTGCCCCCCCTGGCCGCCCCCCCTCCTGGCTGCCCCCCCCGGCCGTGCCCCCTCCTGGCCGCCCCCCCGGCCGCCCCCCCTCCTGGCTGCCCCCCTCCTGGCTGCCCCCCCCGGCCACCCCCTTTCCTGGCTGCCCCCCCAGCCGCCCCCCCTCCTGGCTGCCCCCCCCGGCCGTGCCCCCCCGGCCGCCCCCCCTCCTGGCCGCCCCCCCAGCCGCCCCCCCTCCTGGCTGCCCCCCCCGGCCATGCCCCCCCAGCCGCCCCCCCTCCTGGCTGCCCCCCCCGGCCGTGCCCCCCCGGCCGCCCCCCCTCCTGGCTGCCCCCCTCCTGGCTCCCACCACCACCTGGGCTCCGGCCCTCTGTCCTGGTGGGACAGAACGGGATGAGGCTGGCTTTCAAGCAGAGGATGCCCACGAGCCGCCGGGGCTGCTGGTGGACTGAGGCTCACTTCGTACTCTTAGACAGAGATCAGCCCCCCCGTCCCTGCAGCGCCGAGCACCGGGGGTGTGCCCTCCTGTTAGCCCCGGACCCTGCCGTCCCCCCTGCCCTGCACCCGCCTGCTCATTGGGTCGCTGCTCATTGACCCCCTGGCCTCTGACCCCTCCTCCACCACCCCGTCGGGTGGACCCTCTCCTCCCTCCCCCGGCCACAGCCCCGACCAAGGCACCGGTCCCAGACAAGCCCAGCCGGGGCCTGCCCGCCCCCCCCCCACACACAGACACACACACACACACACACACACAGAGACACACACAGACAGACACACACACAGACACACACAGACACACACAGACACACACACACATAGACACACACACACAGAGACACACACAGAGACAGACACACACACACAGACACACACATACACAGACACACACAGACACACACACAGACACACACACACAGACACACACACAGACACAGACAGACACACACACACACAGACACACACACACATAGACACACACAGAGACACACACACACATAGACACACACAGAGACAGACACACACACACAGACACACACACACAGACACACACACAGACACACACAGACACACACAGACACAGACACACAGACACACACAGAGACACACACACAGACAGACACACACAGAGACACACAGACACACACAGACACACACAGACACACACACACAGACACACACAGACACACACACAGACACACACACACATAGACACACACACAGAGACACAGACACACACAGAGACACAGACACACACACACAGAGACACACACACACACAGAGACACACACACACAGACACACACACACACACAGAGACACATACACACACAGACAGACACACACACACAGACACACACACAGACACACACACACACACAGACACACAGACACACACACACACACAGAGACACGCACACACGCACACAGACAGAGACACATACACATACACACGCACACAGACACACACACAGACACACACACACAGACACACACACACAGACACACACACGCACACAGACACACACACACACAGACAGAGACACACACACACACGCACACAGACAGAGACACATACACATACACACACACACAGACACACACACACACACGCACACGCACACAGACACACACACAGCTGGGGCCATGTCCGCGGGGCCGGCCAGGGCACCCGGAGCTCCTGGGCCGGAGCAGCGCCCACAGCAGCTCAGGGCGAGCGGCCGGCGTCCTGCTCAGGCCCGTCCTGCCCGGGGCCGGGGCCGGTCCTCCACGGCCTGCCCGCAGCCCCCGGCCCTGCCCGCCACACAAAGGGCCAGGCCTGCGGAAGGAGGGGGGCGGGGGGAGCAGGGGCTCCCGGCCAGCTGGGCCGTGGACAGAGGGGCCGGGGACGGAGACAGGAAGGAAACGCCACAGCGGGAGGCCGGCGGCATTGTCCCACCTGGGGGGGGGGCCCGTTGGCCACCCTCTGCCCTCCGCCGCCCTCTGCCCTCCGCCGCCCGTGCTCCTGGGGGCTCCCCTCCCCGGGCCCCGCCCCGCCTCTGACTCCTTCCCCAGCCTCCGTTTCCCGTCTGTGAGACCCCGGAGGGCGAGACCCGGGCCAGACTGCGGCTGCGGCGCTCCACGCAGTGACCCCGGGACCCCGTCGGCTTCCCCGGAGCTCTCCCTGAATCCTCGCACGTGAGCTCCTGGCTCCCCCGAGCCGAGGGCTCCAGCGTCCCCCCACGACCAGGACCTAACACGGTCACGCTGGGCAGAGGGGCTGAGACCCAGACCCAGCGGCCGCCCCGCAGGCCAGGCCTGACCAGCCGCCCGCCGTCTGAGCCGCCGTCACTTCCTGCCTTTCTCCAAACGGCCCCAAGGCTGGGCCCTGCGGGCCCCCCGGGGCGGCCCCGGGCTCGTGGGACGGAGAGGCAGACGCAGGGGGGATAGACGGACAGACAGACGAGGCTGGAGGCCTGGGCACAGCGCTCGTGTACGGGAGGGTCCCTGGGCCCCGCCTGCCTCCCCGCCTCCTCCCCTCACTCCCTCAGGCACCCCTGCCGCCTCCCTGGGGGCACCACGGCACCCACCGCCCGAGCTTCTGCACCTGCCGTCCGCCTGCGAGCAGCGCTGCGGGCCCGGTGGGGAGAGCGGTGCGTCCTAGCGCCTCAGCGTCCTGCAGGCACCGGCTCCCCGCCCCCAAGGGCCCCCCAGCCGCCTCCCCAGGGCCCCACACCGCCCGCCCGGGAAGGCGCTACCACAGCCACAGTCCGGGGCGGGGGGGCGGGGGGGCAGGGGCAATGGATACCAGCCATTGAGGCAAGGGCCTGGGGTGAGAGGTCAGGAGAGATGCGGGGGCGGGGGGTGGGGTGTGCTCCAGGAGGGAGAGGCCTGGGTCCCGTCCTCAGGGTTTGGGGGAGCGGCCAGGGCCCCGGGGGGGCTCAGGGGACCGTTCAGGGTCGGGTCCAGGACTGGCCTGGGCAGTGCCGGCACCAGGGCCTGAGGGTAGCTGGCGGGCTGGCTGCTGGGCCGGGCCGGACCCGTCTGGGAGGAAAGGTCAGGGGTCACACCGCCTGCGCACAGGCCCGTCGCCGGCTCCGGAGAAAGGTTGCTGGGCAGGGCCCGCCCGCTGTGTCCTTTGTGGGCGCCTGGGGCTGCCCGCCTGCCACCCTGTCCTCCAGCCTCCTGCTCCGCTCAGCCTGTTAACCGCTCCACATCCTGGGGCCCCAGCCGGAAGTCGGGGGGCCCGGGGACGGGGGCCTCTGAGCCTCAGTCTCTGTCTCCAGGGGTGGGCGTCAGGCCTCAGGGGAGGTAGCTCAGTGACAAGTGCAGCGGCTGCAGTCGAAGGCGGTGCTGTGAGCGGCCTGTGAGTCACAAACACCGGAGAGCCTCTGGCAGCGGCCTGGCTGCGGCAGCCCCAGGCCGGGGAGGACGGAGCCGCCTGTGCCCTGGGGGGAGCTCAGAAAGCCCACCTGCAGGCTCGGCTCCACCTGCTCTGACCCCGCGCCGTGACCCCGCGCCGTGACCCCGCATTGTGACCCCGCACCGTGACCCCGCGCCGTGACCCCGCATTGTGACCCCGCATTGTGACCCCGCGCCGTGACCCCGCACCGTGACCCCGCGCCGTGACCCCGCATTGTGACCCCGCGCCGTGACCCCGCACCGTGACCCCGTGCCGTGACCCCGCGCCGTGACCCCGCACCGTGACCCCGCGCCGTGACCCCGCATTGTGACCCCGCACCGTGACCCCGCGCCGTGACCCCGCATTGTGACCCCGCATTGTGACCCCGCGCCGTGACCCCGCACCGTGACCCCGCGCCGTGACCCCGCGCCGTGACCCCGCGCCGTGACCCCCGCGCCGTAACCCCGCACCGTGACCCCGCGCCGTGACCCCCGCGCCGTGACCCCGCATTGTGACCCCGCATTGTGACCCCGCACCGTGACCCCGCGCCGTGACCCCGCATTGTGACCCCGCGCCGTGACCCCCGCGCCGTGACCCCGCGCCGTGACCCCGCACCGTGACCCCGCGCCGTGACCCCGTGCCGTGACCCCGCATTGTGACCCCGCACCGTGACCCCGCACCGTGACCCCCGCGCCATGACCCCGCACCGTGACCCCGCACCATGACCCCCGCGCCGTGACCCCGCGCCGTGACCCCGCGCCGTGACCCCGCGCCGTGACCCCGCGCCGTGACCCCGCGCCGTGACCCCGCACCGTGACCCCGCGCCGTGACCCCGCGCCGTGACCCCGCGCCCGGCCTGCGCCCACTGGGAGGCCGCACTCTCAGCTGCCTGCCTGGGACCTGGCCCCGTGGGGAGGGACCGGGGAGCTCCATGGCCGAGGGCCCAGAGGCTGGGGCGGGGAGGGCCTCGGAGGCCCGGGAGGCCGGCCAGCCCTCAGGCTCCCCCGGGGTCATGGCGTCCAGGTGGGACCAGCCAACCTCGTGTCCTGCATGGCGGCCGCCGCGCGGAGCGGGGGCTGCGGGCGCGAGCAGCCGGCTGCCGACCTGCCCCCCGGTGTGCGGTTTCCCGGGCAGGAAGCGGGATCTTCCCGTCACCTGGCTCCACAGCCCGCCGGCCGGAGGGTGGTCAGCGGTCATGCCTGCACGAGGAGGCCTGAGTGGGCCTCGAAGAGCAGGAAGGAGGCAGGAGGACACACCGGCTGGGACTCTTCCCTCGTGTCCTTCACATCTGGCCACCCCCAGCTGACCAGAGGCCCAAGAGGATGGCCCCGCGGCCTCGGTCCCAGGGCCTGGCACTGCCCTCCGAGCGGCGGCCAGCACTGGCCGAGCCCGTGCGTTTCCCCAGGAGAGCGGGTGGGCTGTCACCTACGAAGGCCAGGGGCTGGGGGGACTGAGGCGGGGCTCAGTCTGGGACTCGGGGAGGGAGGGCCGGGCCTTGGAGGTGGGGGGCCGTCTGTGGCCGGCAGGTGGGCAGACGGAGCAGAGCAGGATGGTGAGAAGGTGACAGGACGGGAAGCCCTGGTGCCAGCAAAAGGGGGGACGTCCCCGGGTGACTGACGGCTGACCTTCCTCTCCAGACAGCACCCAGGCTCAGTGGGTGTCAGCTCCCAGCCCAGACCCACAGCAGGGCCCGCACGGAGCCAGGGCACCCAGAAAACGGGAGAGGCCCCATGGAGGGAGGCGGGGGGAGCCAGGCGGTGCCAGGGGAGCTGTGCCCCATGGTGTGTGCGTGTGCGGCCTGGTGGGGACGGATGGGCGGACAGCGCCGGGCCTGGGCGGAGGGCCGGGCTGGGGGTGGCGGGAGGAAGTGGGGACCCTTGCCCTCCCCGCTCCTCCCTCCTCTCATTTCCTCGCCCGCCCCCTCCCCACCCTCCCTGACCCAGAGCGGCCGCCCGGGCCCAGCATGCCCCTCTCCCGGCCACCGGGACCACCCCGCCCGCCCCCATCCGACTCCGCTCCCACTTCCCCGGGATGGGACGGGACAGGAGACTTTTTCAAAAACATTTCCTTTGCAAAATAATCCTTCGAAATGTGCTTTTGGACACAGCCCTGACCGAACAGGAAGAAGTTAATTACGGTCCCTCCCCAGAGGTGCTGGGAGGAAGCCTGGTGGTCAGCACAGGAGGGGGCTGGCGGCCAGCTCTGCCCCTGCCTTCCCCGTCTGCTGGGCCAGCCCTCAGCCCTCAGACAGGGACGGACACCCAGGGTCAGCTCAGGACACGGCAAGGTCACAGGTTTGAAACAGCAGCAGAGCTGAGCCCCTCTCTCTGTAGCCACCAGGTCCGTGTGAGAGCGAGGGTAGGCCTGTGTGTGTGTGTGTGTGTATGTATGAGTGTATGTGAATATGTGTGAGTGTGAGTGTATGTGTGTGTGTGTGTGAGTGTGTGTGTGTGTGCGTGAGTGTGTGTGTGAGTGTGGGTGTATGTGTGTGAGTGTGTGTGTGTGTGTGTGAGTGTGAGTGTGTGTGTGTGAGTGTGTGTGTGTGTGAGTGTGAGTGTATGTGTGTGAGTGTGTGTGTGTGTGTGAGTGTGTGTGTGTGAGTGTGTGTGTGAGTGTGAGTGTATGTGTGAGTGTGTGTGTGTGTGAGTGTGAGTGTGTGTGTGTGAGTGTGTGTGTGTGTGTGTGAGTGTGAGTGTATGTGTGTGAGTGTGTGTGTGTGTGAGTGTGAGTGTGTGTGTGTGAGTGTGTGTGTGAGTGTGTGTGTGTGTGTGTGAGTGTGAGTGTGTGTGTGTGTGTGAGTGTGAGTGTGTGTGTGAGTGTGTGTGTGAGTGTGAGTGTGAATGCGTGAGAGTGTGTGAGTGTGAGTGTATGTGAGTGTGAGTGTATGTGAATATGTGTGAGTGTGTGTATGTCAGTGTGAGTGTGAGGGTGAGTGTGTGTATGTCAGTGTGAGTGTGAGGGTGAGTGTGTGTATGTCAGTGTGAGTGTGAGGGTGAGTGTGTGTATGTCAGTGTGAGTGTGAGGGTGAGTGTGTGTATGTCAGTGTGAGTGTGAGGGTGAGTGTGTGTATGTCAGTGTGAGTGTGAGGGTGAGTGTGTGTATGTCAGTGTGAGTGTGAGGGTGAGTGTGTGTATGTCAGTGTGAGTGTGAGGGTGAGTGTGTGTATGTCAGTGTGAGTGTGAGGGTGAGTGTGTGTATGTCAGTGTGAGTGTGAGGGTGAGTGTGTGTATGTCAGTGTGAGTGTGAGGGTGAGTGTGTACAGCCACACAGGGTGGTGAAGAAAGCACAGGCTCACTGGATCTGCTGGCTGGAGCTGGGCCCTGAGCCTGCCTGCCCCGGACCACCCTCCCAGGGGCACAGGCTGGGCAGGAAGGTGGGGCTCCCGGCCACCCAACAGGCAGGGACCCTCCGGTTCTGGATCCTTCTGTGTGTGCCCCCCAGCGGCTCCGATGCCCTCCCCCCGCACGTCTCACAGGCACAGGCTGCGGGGCCTGGCCGCCGCACAGCCCGGGCCCCGGGGCGTCTGAGGCTGAGCCCGGCCTGCCTGACGCCCCCCCCGGCCGGCCACCCCTCCCCCATCAGAGGACTCCCATCTTTCCTGTCCATTTTCTGCCCATCCACCATCCATCCGACCGCCCGTCCGTCTCTGTCCCTCAGCCTAACTCCCTTCCTTCCTGTCCATCCGTCCGTCTCTCCATCACACGCCCGCCCACCGAAGGGGGTCGCAGAGGATGTGGTGGAGACGCGGGTGGGGCGCCCGCACCTCCCAGCTCTGCCTGCTCCGTCTTCCTCTCCCCCCGCCCCCCCAAGAACGGCTTCCTCTCCACACCCACCGCCCAGAGAGGTCTGAGGGCAGAGGCCGCCGCGGCTCCCGGCTGCCGGCCCTCCCGGCGCGGGCCCAGGGTCCCGGGACCAGGCGGTGCTGCCGAGTGGAGCCGGCTATTGTCACCAGCGGGCTGCGTCCCAGCCTGCAGAGGGGACTCCTGTCCAAAGAGACGGTCAGAGGCAGCATGACCCCCGCAGCCCTGGCGGCCCCTCCCAGCCAGGCCGGGGTGCGGGAGAGGCTGTGGGAACAGCCCCCGCAGGCTCAGGGCGTCTTGGGGGTGGTGGTCACCCCAGGCTCGGGGTCAGGGCCCTGGACTGAGCCCAGGATGACTCGATGGGGAAAAAATGCCCCAAGAGGAGAATCGCGCCTGGACTGCCAAAACGTCCGCGCTTATCACAGCCCCTCCCCCTCCTCACCGCGGCCCGAGCCCGAAGGAGGACCCTGTCTCACTCATGCCTCTTCTCTGGCTGCCCTGGGTGTCTGTCCCCCCGTCTCTGTCCCCGTCTCTCTGTCCCTCACTGTCTGCAGCTTTACTTTGGTCTCCCTCCCCTCCACCCGTCGCCCTCAGTCTGAGAGTCCAGGCTGCCCTGTGCCCTGTCCCAGGGCGTCCTGCCCCGCGCTGCCAGGAGTGACCTCGGTCCAGCAGCGCCCCACGTGCCCCCAGCTCTGCATTCCCCTGGTGCCCACCTGGTCCGCGCGTGTCCGGCGTGGGCCCGGCCTGTGGCCCGGCGTCCCCGGTCTGCACGCAGGAAGGAGTGGGCGGTGGGAAGGGCACCAGAGCGAGACCCGTGGGGTCAGAGCAGACCTGGTTCAGCAGCCTCGGGACCTGGGTTCTGGCCGGGAAGGAATTCAGAGCCAAGACCCAAACGGTCAAGATCATCCTTTACAGTAAAAGGCTAACATGCTAATCGACCAAATGGTGGAAGACTGGTCGCTATGACGTGCACTGACCACCAGGGGGCAGACGATCCACACAGGAGCTGCCCGGTGGTCAGTGCACTCCCACAGGGGGAGTGCTGCTCAGCCAGAAGCCGGGCTCACGGCTGGTGAGCCCAACAGCGCGAAGGATGTCCGACTGCCAGCTTAGGCCCAATTCCCCTCCTCCACCCCGGGAGCGGGCCAAGCCGTCAGCCGGACATCCCCTGAGGGCACCCGGACTGGGAAAGGGCACAGGCCAGGCAGAGGGACACACACACACACACACACACATACACGTGTGCAGATTCCATGCACCAAGCCTCTAGCTTATTCATAGTCACAGAGGTGGGAGAAATGGGCTCAGACAACAGTTGTGGAGGCAAAGGAAGGGCCCTCAGAGCTCAGACGTGAGGAGGGTCAGGCTGATGTGTTTGGGGGGAGGGGAGGGGGGGAGGAGAGTGAGCCGGGTCCTCCATCCTAAGGGTCTCAGGATGCAGATGTGGGGGAGCCCCCGGGAAGACCTCAGTGGGAGACTCAGCGCCTTTCGGGGTGTCCTTCGGGGTCTGCTCTCCACGGACTGATTGGCGTGCCAGGGCGGGTCCTTACCCAGCGCAGCGGCCGAGGCCAGCCGTGGGTCACCGGTCTGGCCTGGAGCGGAAATGCCGCTGAGACCTGGTGTGGTCTCAGGAGGGAAGGCCGGAGGGGATCAGCACAGGGCCCTGGCCAGGATGTGCGGGGAGAGGCCCCGGGCGCGGTCCCACCCACCGCTGCCCTCCGCTGGCCCCGGGGCCCAGCACCCGGTCCCTCTGCACCGGCTCCTGCTCCGCTCGGGTCTGACTGCCGACCTCGGACCCAGGGACACCTCACCACGTTCACCACGAGAGGCGGCGGCGGCTCAGGGGGCCCCTAGGGGATCCCAGCCCCGCGAGCTGCTCTGGAATCCTGCCGCCAACTTCAGAGCTTTGGGACGGGTGAAGGAGGTGAGTGTCTCTGAGCTGAGCTGTCACGCGGGAAGCAGATCTCATGGGCGGACGGAGAGCATTCCCGGGAAACGGCGGTCCTCGCCCTGCCTCTCTGTCACCGGCAGAGCAGCGGGCGCGGTGGCCCCGGGAGCTCCCTCGCTGACAGAGGAGGAGGCGCGAGGAGCAGAGCGGGGGACCTCTGGGACTGGAGGGAAAATAAACTGAGACACCTGCTCCTTTTACCAGGGACCGAGGCGTGCGGACCGCTGAGCGCCAGCCGGGGGCGCAGGAGCCCCCGCCAGGGTGCACGGCTGTGTCTGAGGGTCCGGGATGAGGCAGCCACCCTGACATCACGGGCCTGTCACCGCAGAGGCCAAAGGTCACAGGGGGGTCCCCAGCCTCAAATGGTGACCCCGCCCCGTCCTGGGCCTCCGTGGGGCGGGACACTGAGGCCAGGGGCCACGCCGGCCGCCCTGGGCTCAGGGCTGCAGCCAGGCCCGCCATCCCCTCACCCACTCCGGCTCCGGCTGGCGTGCGCTGTGTCCTGTCTGTCTGTCCATTGTTCCGGCCACCCTGCCCCCACTGCAGGAGGAGGAGCTGTGGGGGGGGGGCAGAGCTGTTAACAAGCTTCCTCCCAGCCCCACCGCCCTGCCTCCCCGGCCCTGCCCAGGCGGAAAATTCAATTAGTTTCGAGCAACTGCTCTGCTGAAGCCAGAGAAAGGGCGGGAAGAGAGGGCACCACCGGCTGCTGTGCGCTGGGGGCGGGAGGGCGGGCGGTTTAGGACTGGGTCCGGCTCCACATGTGTCTTTGTGTGACACTGTGTGTCCCGGGGCGCCCACATCTGTTCCCTGGGAGCCCCTGGCCCTCACGGCACCCAGGCCGGTGGGCCCGGGTGGGAGTCCCCTGGGGGAGGCCGGGGCGGGGTTCTCGGTGGAGGCCGGGTGGGGGTCCCCTGGGGAGGCTGGGTCGGGGTTCTCAGTGGAGGCCGGGGCAGGGTGCAGAGCCCCTGCAGGCTGCATCGTGCCGCCCACCTGGGCGTGGCAGGGCCACTTCCGCACCGACGGCACCGTCCTCGCTGCCCACTGGTGTCCAGCCAGCCCACGCCCTTGGTGTCCAGCCAGCAGCCTTGCTCACTGCCCCCATCACCTTTAGGAACGTGCCCCAGGCTGGGTCTGGCCTTCTCTCCGCTCCCATCATCCCTGCCGGGCGCCGGGCGCCGGAGCCCTCTCTCATCACCGTCCTGGGCCCGGAGGGGCCGGGCACGGCGGGTGCTCCCTGGCGGAGAGAATGGGGTGCCGGGCCCACCCGGGCCTGCAGCAGACACCTCTTCTCTGTCCGCAAACTCCTGCGCACCCTCTGTGGCCTGGCTCCCAGTGCCCCTCGGACACCCGGAGCTCTGAGGATCAGCCCGGGGTCTGCGCTCTCCCTGTCTCTGCCCACGTCTCCGTCGCCGACCGGGACGGGGTCCTCCTTCCCCCGGATGGCAGGCCCGTGGGGACCTGAGCCGTCTATTCCTCACGGAGACCATCACAGCATCGCGTGCAGGGCCGGACCGGGCATCTGACCCTGTCCCTCGCCCCACCCTGTCCCCCGCCCAGTGCCTTCCTCCCGGCCGTCCCTGCTCCCACAGGGGGATGGAGGACCCCACCGAGCCTGTTGTGCAGGGTTTTCAGGACCCACGGCTGTGGGGGGCAGGGGGCGGGGGATGTGTGCACAGCCCACGGGGAGGCGGGGGGGGGGGGGTTTCCCGGTTCCCAGGTCCTGCCAGGCGGCCGGGCTGGCCGAGGCCCAGAGCCCTGTGCGGGGGAGGGTCCCGGAGGCATGCGGTGTGGGCTCGCCCCTCCTCTCTCAGCGGGAAGGACAGGGACAGATGGCACGGGGCTGAGGCGGGGGCTCCGATGGGCTTCCCCGGGAGCCGTGGGGGCCCAGGCTTCTCAGGTTCCCGCCACCCCCTCCCCGCCCTCTCCCCGCCAGCTGTGTGCAGCTGGGCCTCACCCTGAGGAAACCCAACAGCCTCCGTGTGGGGGGACCCGGCCCAGCTGCTCCCGCCCCCCGCCTCCCGCCTCCCGCCTCCCCGCCCGCTGAGCCTGGCCCCCCCACTGACCGGCCCGTGGGGGCTGCGGGACCCCGATGGTGACATGGCCCTGGATCAGCCTGGACAGCACCGGGGGAGGGGGCACCCTGGGGGCAGGAGCAGACGTTCTCCGGCTCCAGCAGCAGCCTGGCCTCAGTTTCCCCATCGCGCCTCCGGCTGGGAGAGACCCGGCAGCTCCCCTCTCTGCAGGAGCCTGGCATCGGGGACGGTGAGCCCGCGCACGGCCTGTGACTCCCCTCCTGAGAGCCCACACCGCACCCCACTGTGCAGATGGGAAACGGGGTCCCGCCCAGCGCCCGCGGGAGGAGTTCCTGGGGGGGATCCCGCCTCCTGTCACAGGGCTCAGGCAGCTGCGGGCCCCCCTCCCCGGCTGCCCCCCCCCACTGGCCTCTCCCGCGCGCTCTGAGAGCCGGGCCTGCAGGGGCTTTCCTGCCCGGGGGGCCTGTCCCCCCTCCCGCCCAGTCCGGCCAGATTTCCCAGACCCGGTCCCGAGAGCCGTGCCTGGCGCTGCCTCCCCGCCCGTCCCTGTCCTGCCAGGCCGTCCGGGGTGCCAGGCCTGCGGCGGGCACTGAGCGTCTCCTGGACGCGCTCGGACCCGTGTCCGCAGTAGCCAGTGTGTGTGTGGGGGGCTTGAGGCAGCCTGCAGAGGGCGCCCTGTGGGCCGGGCCGGGGTGGCAGGGCTCCCCTCCCAGCTCTCCGCGGCCTGGGCAGCCCGAGAGGTCGCCCAGTGAGGGCTCAGCTCACCCTGGGCCTGCGCTTCCGGAGGGACGTCTGAGCGGAGGCACAGCTGGGAGGAGGGCTCAGCAGGCCGAGGGGGTTGGGCAGCCGGGGGTGGGTGGTCAGGCAGCCCCAGGTGGGGGAGCTGGTCATGGTCGGTCCCTGCCCCCCGGCCAGGCTGGACCGAGCCGGCCCTTCGGGCCCAGCGCCCACCCCGCGGCCAGGCTGCTGTGACCACGTGGCCTCTGGCCACAGGACGGCATCGCCGGTCTCCCCCGGGCCCACTCTGACTCCCTCCCCCGGCCTCAGCTGGCCCATCAGCGGGTGCCTGGCGGGGTGGCCCAGCCCCTCTGGACCCAGTGGCCTCGGGCACCCTGCACGGGGCCTCGGGCACCCAGGCTCCGGGCGGCGCACGGGCGTCCCTGCCGGCCGGGCCTATGGTGGGAGCCGGCCTGCCGGCCCGCACGGCCCTGCCCACCGCCGCCGTCCGCGGGGCCCGGCCTTCGGGCAGAGGCAGGGGGCGGACGGACACAGGCTGGATCCCATGTCAATGGGCCGGGCGGCGCCTGGTAAGCTGGTTAACAAGCCCCCGGCCCTCGGGGCGCCGGTGTTAACCAGCCCATTCTCCCCGGCTCCGGTCCCCTGGTTGCCATGGCGCCCCGCCCAGCGCTGGGGCCTCGCTAATCCTTTCTCTGGGCCTTTCATCCCGCCGTCCCTCCCGGCTGTCGCGGTGAATACGTGAATAGCCGTGCGGGCAGGGCTGGTGTCCCTGCCGGTCAGGGGCCCTGAGTCCAGCCTCCGCCCCGGCCCGGCCCTCCGCCCCCCATTGTCCCAGGCCTTGCCCTCCCCCTCCGGGAGCCCAGGGCGGGCGGGAGCCTCGCCCGTGGTCAGCGCCTGCGGACAGGGGCAGGGCCCTCTGCCGTCCTCCCTCCCATCCGAGGGTCCTCCCGCCAGCGCCCTGCCAGCTGCTCTGCCCGCCTCTGCCTGGCTACCTGTTCTCCTGTCGGACGCTCCCTCCCCCGCCCCACCCCTGGCTTCTCACCAAAGGCCACCTCCCCCACCCCAGGCCGCAGGCGCCCCCCCCTCCCATGCCTGCTCCTCCCAGCACCGAGGGGGCGGCTGCGGGCGGGATGGCGGCTGCGGGAGGGTGGGAACTGCACTCAGAGGGGCGTCTGAGCCCCAAGGGCGCACACATAGGAGGCAGAAGGGGTCCCGTCCAGGGTCGGACCTCACACCGGAGGCTGGTGCTGTCCTGTCTGCCCCTGGGGCCCAGACCGCTCCTCAGGGGCCAGCCTCCCGGGCACAGAGCGGGTCCGGGATTGATTGCAGGGTTCCCTCAGGCGGGGTCCCCACACGCCTCCCGCCCCCACCCCCAGCTTCTGCGTGCACGCTCCCGGCGATGGGGAGAGGGCCGCCAGGGGAGCGGTGGGGCCTGGGTCCCTCCGGCTGGGGTGGGAGCGCCTGGCGGCCTCAGTGGAGCCCCTGCAGGCAGCACGCCCCCGGCCCCATTGTGCAGGGAGATCAGGGGCCTGAGAAAAGGAGGGGGAAGGGGAGGGCGGTCTGCAGAGCGTGGGTGAGAGGAGATTCCGGAACTCTCCCGGGAGACCGGGAAGAGCCAGCTCTGCAGCTGCCTCTGGCTGCGCTTGGAGCGGCCCCTCGGGCTCCCTCCCCCGCCCCCCAGGCCCAGGCTGAGAGGGGCCACTGCAGCCAGAGGGGACGGAGCTGACTGCGGGGGGCATCCGGGCGGGCAGGAGCAGCGGGGCTGGCATGGTGGGTGGCAGGGCAGCCCTCTGCCCTGGCTGCTGTGCCGGGGGCAAACCCAGCCTCAGTGCCCCCTCCCAAGGCTGGTTTTGGGGCGGAGGTGTCAGGAGCCCCCTCCACAGCCCCCCATGTGGACACGGCGATGGTGGAGGCCCCATGGGGGCGCAGGGTCTGTCCTATGTGGGCGCCCAGGCCTGGGGTGGTGCCAGTCAACAGGTTGGAACAGGTCTGCCCACTGGGGAGCAGGCCCGCTTCCTGCCTGCAGGTGCCCGAGGCCCTTCCCGCCAGCCCTGCCTCCTCCTGCCCTGACCCCTGCCAGGCCTCAGTGCCCCTCCACGCCCCCCAACCCCCCCAGCGCTGCTCCGCTCCTCCCACAGCTCCCCCCACAGCTCCTCCCCCAGCCCACCCCACAGCTCCCCCCACAGCACCCCACAGCTCCCCCCACTGCTCTCCCCACAGCTCCCCCCAGCCCTCCCCCCAGCCTCCCCACAGCTCCCCCCACAGCTCCCCCTACAGCCCCCCCACAGCTCCCTGGGACCATCCAGACCTGGGTGCCTTTGTTCAGGGCGCCCCTCGGGCCCAGCGCCGGGCTCGCAGCGAGCAGCCCTGGACGTGGCTGAGCAGCCCGGAGAGCAGCCCACGTGGACGCAGCGGCGGGCAGAGGGCTCTGGCCACACTCACCTCGTGGCTTGAAAACGCCCCAGCAGAGCCCGCCTGGGCCAGCGCGTCCTCGTTACCGTTAACAGATGGCCCCGGAGCCCTGCACCTGCACACGGGGTCCCGACCCCCAGGGAGGGGCGGTGGCTGAGAGGCTCCTCATTGGGCGGGGTGGCCGCCGAGCAGCTGGTGCTGGCCTGGCCGCGGAGGGTGGGCGCGGAGGGTGGGCGCGGAGGGCAGCCGCGGAGGGCGGCCGCGGAGGGTGGGCAGGGGGTCGTGGGAAGGGCCAGAGGAGGTCCCTGCAGACACCGGGCAGCGCCCCTCCCCGGGGTCGCCGGCGACAGCAGGGCCCGCCCGGCCCCTGGGGATGAGCCTCTGGGGCTCCCGGGCGGGAAGAGCAGCGGAACCGGCTGTGCGGACACCTGAGCCGCTGACCAGGCCCCGCGGCTGCCGGGCTGGGAGGCAGAGGTGCGGCCCGTTCCCACCGTCCGCCCCCCAAACCCCCCCGGAGGCAGGGCAGCAGGTGGCGGCCAGCTGGGCCGGCAGCCGGCCTGCTCACAGGGGACCAGCGAGGTGTCTCTGGGCCGGAGACCGGGACGCGGGCCCTGCCCCCAGGCCCCGGGCGCCAGGCCGGCCCCCGCGTGGGGGCAGGAGGGAGCGCCCCCCTCTGTGTGCGGGCTGGCCTCCAGGGCCGGGAGGCCCGGCACAGGGACCCCCGCCCGCTCAGTCCGGGCCCCCCGCCCGGCGGCGAGCTCAGAGCAGCCCACGGCGGGGAGTCCGTGAGCCTGCTGGCACGGCGATGGGCCGGAAGGCGCCTTCCGCTGCGGGCAGTCCCGGGGGCGAGCGGGCCTCGCTGGCCCGGGGCCTGGTGGCCGCCTGCCCAGCGCTCGTGCCCGGACCTGAGGCTGAGGAACGCCCGCCCGGACGGCCCGGCGGTGCTGGTGTGGGGGCATGTGTCCGTGTGCCAGGCCGGTGCCCGGGGCACCGGAGCGGGGCGGGAGCCCAGGCCTGGCGCCTGTCTGCCCACCGCCTGGCGTGGAGGTGGGGGCTCCGGGCGCATTCCTGGCGGGCAGGCCTGGCGCTGCCGGTTCTCCCAGCCGCCACCCCCGCTCCCCCTGCAGCGGACCCTGCACCTCCTCACTCCCCGGGCATGTGGGGGTGCAATGGTGCCCCCCTAAAAGGTGAGTCCATGTCCAAACCCCCCAGAGCAGTAAAGATGACCTCATTTGGAGAAAGGGCCCAGCTGGGGAACCTTCCACACACCTCTGACCCTTGACCCCTGACCCCTGACTGGGGTTGTCAGCTCATTGGTCCTGGTG
This sequence comes from Nyctalus aviator, assembly GCA_036971965.1. Lineage (NCBI taxonomy): Eukaryota > Metazoa > Chordata > Mammalia > Chiroptera > Vespertilionidae > Nyctalus > Nyctalus aviator. Next base: position 95,957,830 of record CM072927.1, on the reverse strand, counting down.
GTGGACTCACAGACCAGAGCGGATCAGGCCTGGCGGGGCACTCCTCCCGCAGCCGAGCCACGGGATCCCTCTCTCACACACACACACACACACACACACACACACACACCCCGCCTGGCTCTGGCTCACCGGGCTGCAGAAACGCTCCACGGGGGGCTGGGTGAGGGCCAGTCGACCCCAGTGCCTTTGCACCCGCTGTGTCCTGGGCCGGGTCGTGTCCCATGTGCTTGTGAGGCCCCGATGTCCCCGTGTCCATTCCCTCTGTGACCGCCAGCCAACGTGCGTGCCCCACCTGCTCGTCGCTTCCTCCGTCTTCCCGCCGACCCCGCCCTCCAGCTGCGCCCGCCGCTCACTCCGGCCGGGAGGCTGAGCTCCTCGGGCTGCTGCACCGTCCGGGTGCCACCCGTGTGCCCCGCAAACCCAGCCCGTCTCGGGGTCCGGGCTGCTCCCGGGCAGCGAGAGCTTGGGGAGCAGGCCCAGCGGGAGCCCTCAGGGGAGCAGAGTCAGCCGGAGCCACACTGGGGCCTGTCCCTGAGACGCCGCCCTGGGGCCACGGGGCCGGGCAGGCGCCTGAGGCGGCGCTGGGACCGGATCGGAGGAACTCCCCAGCAGCGCCTTCCGGAGGGGCCACTCCCCCCGAAGCTGCCCCCGCGCTGGACAGGAAGCGCCCCGGCCGGCCTGGCGCAGCCGCCCACCTGGGCCGGCGCCTCCCGGGAGCGGGGATGGGGCTGACGGCCACCTCCTCCTTCCGCCGCTGCAGCTGTGCGGCCGCAGGCCGCCTGGCGTGCGGACACGTGTGCGCACAGGCCCCGCACAGAGCCACAGGCCGCCGCTCGCACGTGCGGCCCCGCGGTTGCCAGGCCCCCACCCGCCACGCACACGGGCTCCTCCAGTACATACATGGCTGCACGCGTGTGTCTGGGGCACCGAGCGGGGGCCAGCGGGCCTCTCTGCCACTCCGGACACAGAGACCGGCGCAGCAGGTCCTGGGGCCATCGCCGGGGCCCGGGGTGATGGTGACAAAGATGGGCCTGTCCTGCCCCGGCAGCTGGGCCTGTGCCCCTCCCCCCAGCCCCCGCGTCCCGGCCGTGATCGCAGGGAGGAAGCCGTAGGACCTGAGCCTGTCCGTCTGTCCTGCTTCCTCGTGGTCACCAGCAGGGCCGGCCAGCCGCACCGGCGCGGGGAGCGGGAGCCGTGGCGAGGCTGAAGGGAGCCTGGGGGGTGGACATAGGCACAGGCCGTGCGCTGAGCAGGCCGGACCCCCAGGTGCGGGCGGGGGGCAGGCTGGGCCGATGCCCCAGGCCCGGGTGGCTGCGTGTGCCCTGTGCCTGCGGGAGGGGCCCCTGGTCTGGAGGCCGCCGCAGCCCGCCGGCCGGGGGGAGGAGGCGCATCCCGGCCGAAGCTCGTTCCCACGCTGTCACAATGCCGCCCCGCGGGGTCCCGGGGGAGGGAAGGGAACCGGGGCCATTGAGGCTCCGAAAGCCGCCGCAGACAGCCCGCCCGGACACCTGATCCGCCGCCCGCCTCCAGGGGGACACTGTCTGCCGAGTCGTCCCCCGTGCCCCCCCCCCCCACACAGACAGACAGGAGGGAAACTGGGTCACCGGGATAGAGTGACAGCAGGGCCGGCGGGGAGGCAGGAGGGCAGCCAGGTCTGCTGAGGCCCTGTCCCCGGGACAGGGTCGGCCCCAGATCCCCGGGGGCCTCACGTCTGGGGGCAGTGAGATGAAAGAGAAGCCGCCTGCTGAGGACCCCAACCAAGCTGGGGACCAAGCCCACCCGGGGACCCTCCCCTCCCCTACCTAGAGGTGCCCCGAGGCCATGCTGGGTGTGGAGGCCGGTGCCCGCTCCCCCTCCCTTCCGGGATCAGTGTCCAGCCGCCTCCTGGGCTCCTGGGAGCTGGTGGAGCCAGGCCTGGCCACAGCCCCTGCCCAGGTCAGCTTACTCCCTGCCTCTGCCTCTCGCAGGTCCTGGGGCGGCTCGGGGATTCCTGGGGTGTGGGAGACACTGGGGAGGTGCTCGCTCTCCGGGGAGGCTGGAGAGGGTGCTAACTCCCCTGCAACTGTGGGCAGGCCTCTGTCTTCCCGTCTGTGAAATGGGACTGATCTCTCCAGCACCCTCCCAGCTCCATGCCGCTGCCATCATCGTCAGGACTTCCTGGGCACCAGCAGTGTGTGTGCTGGGGGCCGGGGGCCAGGGGCGGGGCTGGAGGGGTCCTGGCGCAGACAAGAAGCGAGTGAGCCTGGAGGGCCTCCCTGAGGAGGTGGATGGGTGGGAGGGAGGCCTGAGGATGGTGAGCGGGTGTGGGGAGGGGAGAGGAAGTTGGGAGGGTGTCAGGCCGGAAGCTTGTTTCCAGGGTTCAGAGGAGCTGGCCCGGAATTACCATCCACGGCCCCCCACAGGCAGCCAGGGAAGCGGGGTGCAGGGGCTCCCCACGGCGGTCTGAGGGTGGGCTTCTCGCTGCTGCTGAGCCTTGTCCCACCCAGGCAGCCGCTCGGGGGGCAAAGGGCCCCGGGGCCCGGGCGGGGCTGGCATTGCCCTCAGGAGAGGTGGCGTCGCCTGGGCCGTGCCCGGCCGCCGGCCCACAGCCTCCCGCAGCCAGGATTATGGCGGCGACCGCTCAGCCGACCTCCAGGTCCCTGCAGCCGAGCCCCGGGCGGGCGGGGCCGGCAGACAGGAGAGCCCAGTGGGAGGTGGAGGGTGGACAGCACCCCCCAGCGTGTTTACAACCTGGGGGGGCGGCTGGGGCAGAGGCCCCCTCATCCCCGCTGTTCGACCAGGCCCCCTCACTTCCCTCTCTGAGCCTCAGCTTCCTCATTTGCAAAAGGAGCCGGAGACACCGCCCGGCCTGTGACCCTTCGCCACTCTCCTGCCCCTCCCCCAGCTCCCGCCGGCCTGCCACGGGGAGGGGGAGGCAGCCAGCCCCCCCGTGCCCGTGCCGGGAGCTGTGAGGGTGGGAGCCCTTGGCCTTGAGGGCAGGATCTGGGGGAGCCCCCCCAGCGGGGGCAGGGGAGCCTGGGGAACTGAACCTGGCAGCCATGTGGATTCCGGCGCTTCTGTCAATACCGCCTTCCTGTTTTGGAGATGAAACCCCGGCTGAGCAAACAGCTCGCAGGAGCCTCTCCGCCCTCCGCCCTCCTGGCCCGGGCCACCTGGAGCTGGTGGGGGCAGAGCCTGAGGGCCCGAGCGGCCCCTGCCCTCACCAAGCCCCGGACCACTGGGCCCTGCCCCGCCCCCACTGTCCCCAGAGGCCCTGAGCCCCCCTCCGCCCGGAACCCCCGGGGAATCCTTCCGCTCCCCACGGCGACTGTCCCGGCCCTGCTGGCGACAGACATCCTCTGCCCTCAGGTCTCCTCCTGCAGGAAGGGGCAGCTGCTCCCGGCCCCCGGCCAGGCCAGCACGTGCCCAGCTGCCCTGACCCAGGCCGCCTGGGCCGCCGGGCCTGTCTGCGCGCAGTAGGACGCCCCCTGAGGAGATGGGTGAGTCCTGCTGACCTCCGTGATGCCCCGCCCGCCCGCCGCTGTGGGCCGAGGCCCAGTTAGGCCCCGGAGACGCAGATACAGGGAGAGCGGCCGCGCCTCCGCCCTGGTCCCCCGACAGCCGGCCTCGCCCGCTCTGTGGTCCCCTCTGTCTCTCCCGCCAGGGCCCCCGCCTCCCAGCCCAGCCCGGGTTGCCCGGGCCTCCCAAGGGGCTGAGAGGGAAGGAGGCCGGGGCGGCCCGCCTGCTCCCGCTCCTGCCTCCCTGCCACCTGGCCACCTGGGCCCCTCCGGCCCCTCGGCCCCTCTGGGGGTCCCCGTGGCCTCACGCCGGAGCCTGAGCAGGAACCGGGTTCAGGTTCCCGCTCCCCTTCCCAGCCCTACCTCTCACCCCTCCTCTGCCCGACCCCACACCCGCCCAACGGCCCATCTCCCGCTGCTGCCTCCCCTCCCCTCGCCCGCCCAGACCTCCCAGCACTCCCGGGACCCTCTCTGGAAGCACCCGCCCGGCCCCTGGCCCCTCTTCCTGTTGGGGGGCAGCTGGGTCCCTGACGAACCTTCCCTCCAGGCCGTGGGCTCTGCCGGGCCAGGGCTGCTCTGAGTCGCCCCCAAACGCCCCGCCGCCAGGCAGGGCCAGCGTGGAAGTGCTGCCGGACGGGTGGGGGCATGGACAGACGGACAGGCAGGCGGACGGACAGACACGACAGTGGCTCACTCTCTGTGGGTGTGGTTGCTCTGGGCACCCCTCACCGGGGCAGCTGGGGTGTCCATGCCATGTCCTCCTCCCCATCAGCCTGTCCCATGGAGGGTCCTGAGGTCGTGGGACAGGCCCGTCTGCCCGAGGCTGACCCTGCCACCTCCCGGCTGCGGCCCCGCCTGCCCTGGGATCTGGTGCCGTCGCCGGGCCCGGCACAGCCACACCCTCCCGGCCTGCCCTGCCACCCTTGGCTGCAGCACAAGCCCGCCATTCTTGGCAGGACAAAGGCGGCCGGCGGGCGGGTGGCTCTGGTGTCTCCCTGGTGGGATCTGGCTCTGCAGGATGTGAGCCACGGCGTCTGGTGGCCAGGCCTCTGCTCTGGGGGCTGCAAATCCAATTACCCGGCCCCGCCCGGCCAGACGGCTCAGCCCCAGGAAGAGCAGCTGCCGGACGGTGGGGTCAAGGTCACGCCTTCTCCTCACCGACCCCCGTGTCCAACCTGCCCGACTGGCGGCCTCCTCAGGGTGGGATCCAGGAATGCTCCCAGTGCCGGTGTCACACCGTATGCCACCTGCTGCGGCATCAGCCCTGCCACCCTCCACAGCCTGCCCTCAGCCCACCACCAGGCCAGCAGAGCTCAGGGGGCAGCCCTCACCCTGAGACCCACCTGCTCCAGGGCTGGGTGAGAGAGAGAGGCAGGGGAGCACTCCTATATGTCCGTATCTCCACAGCCACCCACCCATCCATCTGTCCATTCATCCATCCACTCGTCTGTCCATCCGTAATTCATCCATCCATCCATCCATCCTCCCATCTGTCCATCCATCCACCCACCCACCCATCCATCTGTCCATCTATTTACCCATCCGCCGTCCATCCACCCCCGTACTCATCTATCCAACCAGTATTTATTGAGCATCTACTTGTGCCGGCCTCAGAAAGAGCAGGAGGGCATGCCCTCACCTGAGCTCTGTTGGGGGAGGAACAGGCAGGGAATGGGCAGTTGCAAGCTCATGTGGCCAGTGCCAGGATGGGGGAGCGCAGGGGTCGGGGAGGACTTCTTAAAAGAGGTAGCCCTTGGCTGGCCTTCTCGGTGTCCCCCAAAGCCTTGCTCCTCCACCTGACCGCTGACCACGGAGGCCCCGAGGTTCAGGGAAGGGGCGCGGCCCCAGTGCTCATAGGTGCCTCAGGCCTGCAGAGTGCCAGCTAGCCAGCCGGGGTGGGCAGGGTGGGGCAGGCAGGCGCCAGCCATGTCCCGGTTACAGAGTCAACTCCAGTCCCAGACCCACGGAGAGAAGGGAACTGGCCCAGACCACACAGAGTGGCTGGGGTTCTGGGCCGAGCAGGCCGCAGGCGGGCGGGGCGGGCCCGGCTCCACTCACAGCTGCTGGCGGCCTATTCTTCTCACGGGCAGTGCCCACCCAGCGGCAGGAGTGGGACCAGCTGCTGCGTCTGCACCCCTCCTCCTGCCACAGGCGTCTGCGCCAGCCCCTCCCCATCCCTCAGGCCTGGGCCGGGCCCTCAGGGCCACCGGGGCCGGGCTGTCACGGCCCCGAGAGGCCCGCAGGCCCCTGGCATCGAGGAGGCTCCAGGCTGCCAGTTCTCTGAGCCTCACACCACCCTGGAGGGCAGGGTCTCCGTCGTCAGATGGGCGTCATGAGTCCAGCACCCAGCTCTGCCCCTGCCACCACCTCGAGGGGAGCTGGGGACCGTGCCTCCCTCCCTGGCTGGGCAGAGGCTGTCCCGGGACGCTGAGCGGGACCACGGCCTCGGATGACTTCCTGCAAGTTAATGGGTCACCCATTATGTCTCCTGATCTTCCCGGGAAGAGACGGCCCAGGGGAGGACAGCCAGGGCCGGCGCCCGGGGAGAAGGGGCTCCAGAGCCCCAGCGGGAATTGGGCCTGAGCCCCAGTGGGGTTGCAGGCCCCCCCCCATTGGAGCCTGGCAGGCCCCCCTTTCCCCTCCCCCCGCCCCACCCCTTCCCGAGCTCCGTAAGGCCCCAAGGGGCTCTCTGGCAACCTGACCAACACTCCCCGGCCCCCCATTTCCGGTCCCGAGCCCAGCGCCGCCCCCGTCCACCTCCACGCTATGAGGGTCGGGCAGGGGAGTGTCTCAGACGGGGGCTGACCCTGGCCCCCCCCACAGTGTTCAGACTCAAGGAGTCACCACGAAATTCCATTCTCCTGACAGCAAAGAAACGGAACCGCCCTGCCAGAGCCACGGCCCCACAAGAACGCTGCAGCTTTGTCCTGCGTCCCAGACAGGCGGCCGCCCCACTCCCACACGCCCGGAGGCGCAGGGAAGCCCTGCTGGGCGCCGTGCCGTGCCCTGCAGCGGGCCAGTCCCGCCCCCTCACCGGGCTGCAGCCCTTCCCCAGCCCCATACACGTCCACGCAGTGGACACACGGCTCCTGCTGGCCCGCGGGCCAGAGGGCTGGGCGGCCTGAGCCGCAGCAAGCAGGGTGCTGTGGGGCTGGCTGGGCGGGAGATGGGGCGAGGGACGGGGCGGGGGGCAGTCTGCTGTCCCTCCCGCCTCCGGCCGATGCTCCAGCCTCGTGGGTACCACTCACCGTTGACTCAGTGCCAGGAACAAGCACAGTCGTGCAAAGGTTTGGGGCGCATCGATGGGGGCTGAAGGAGAATGAGGAGGGAAGGCAGGAATCAGGCAGAAATGGGCCGGGCCAGGGCAGGGCCAGGCGCACGGACACGGGCAGTGCCAGGCGCACGGACACGGGCAGGGCCAGGCGCACGGACACAGGCAGGGCCAGGCGCACGGACACGGGCAGGGCCAGGCCAGGCGCACGGACACGGGCAGGGCCAGGCGCAGAGACACGGGCAGGGCCAGGCCAGGCGCACGGACACGGGCAGGGCCAGGCCAGGCGCACGGACACGCGCACGGACACGGCCAGGACGGGGCGGAGGCTGGGCAGCCCTGGGGGGTTGATACATGTGGGGCGCCTGGTGGGAGCGGAGTGGCTGGCTCTGTGTGGGGGTAGGTGACCAGGTGGACTGGGGACACGGAGATGGGTCTCAGGACCGCCCCAAAGGTCCGGGGGAGAGGAGGCGGCAAGGGAGGAGGCTCTGTCTCAAAAGAGCCCAGACTTGGACTGGACGGGGTTGGGGTGCGGTGGAGGGAGGGCCGTGCAGCACCGACTCCCTCAGCCAGAGGCTGGTGCTGGCCTGGGCTCAGGGGCTGTTTGGGGGAGCCCGCCCCGGCATTGGGTCCTCCCTGCCCACTCCCTCCCCTCTCCAGCCGCCTGGGCCCCGGGCTGGGCAGGCCGAGGAGGGAGGGTTTATGGCAGGAGGCACACGGCGGGGAGCTTGTCACTGGGGCACCATCTGCTCCGGCATCTGCCGCCGGAGGTGCCTGCTAATTACCTGGGGCGTCAGGCAGAGCCTGGGAACCGCCGTCCCCCACCCCACCCACGGCCGGTGGCCGGCCGGCCGGACAGCAAATGGGCCAGCAGGCCTGGCCTCTCGGTGGCCATTCAGGTGGAGGGACATGCGAAGGACTACGGGGCCAGCGCAGACAGACAGAGGGACAGGCGGGGAAATAGGGGGCGGTGGGCAGTGAGGGGGCGGTGGGCAGTGAGGGGGCGGTGGGCAGTGAGGGGGGCGGTGGGCAGTGAGGGGGCGGTGGGCAGTGAGGGGGGCAGCCAGGGGAACCTGGTGGTCCCGGAGCAGCAGCGGGAGGGGAAGGAGGCCCAGTCAAGCGGAGGGCCGCCCTAGGCCGCGCTTCCAGGCCGGAGGGGGGATCAGACCCCCATCCCACGCTGGGGGCCCCTGGCCACTTCCGGCCCCTCGCCCCTCACCCTCGCCTGCCTGCAGGCCAATTCCTCCGCCCCTGCGCGTGCGGCGGCGGCCGGCCCGTGGGAAGGCGGGGCGGGGGCCCACATCTGCCCGCCGGAGGGACCAAATGGGCAGGAGGCCGCCGCCTTTCATCCGGGCGGGCGGGCGGCCGGGGCGGCCGGGGGCTCCGCGCCACGGGGCGCCGGAGTCCGGGACCAGCCCGGGCGTTTGGCGGGGTCCCAGGAAACGGCCACGGGCCGGGGGCACGGGTGCAGGAGCGGTCCCGGCACCTCCCTCCCTCCCACCTGCGCCCCGGTGGCCGAGCGCCTGGGCCCGCGCGGCCGGGGAGGAAGCCGGGCTCCGGAGGGAAGCGTCCGCGGGGAAGCGGGGCGTCCCTGGGGGGCCCGGGAGCGGGCCCCGTCCCAGAGCCCGGTCCGCGGGCCCAGCGCACCCTCCGCGGCCGGACCGCAGGGTGCACGCGGGCGGGGCAGCCGGCTCCCCCTGCAGCCACAGAGGCCCCGGCTGCCCCGGAGCCCCGGAGGGCGGGGCCGCACCGGGCGCAGAGGCGGGGCCGCGGCGCCCTCCGCGGTTCCCAGGCCCCGCGGGGCCCACGTGGGCGCGGCAGGGCCCGGGGACCAAGGCACGAGGCCCCGCCCCCGGAGCCAGGGAGCGCGTGGCGGGGGCGTGGCTTCGCGGAAGGCCCGCCCCGGGGCGGGGCCAGGCCGGATACTTTGAGGGCGCGTGTGGGGCGTGGCCTAATGTAAGTTCCTCCCCGGGGCGTGGCCAGGCCCCGCGGCTTTAAGAACATCTGGGGGCGTGGCCTGAAGAAGTCCCGCCCCGGGGCGGGGCCAGGCCGGAGGCTTTAAGGGCCGGGCCGGGCGGGGCGCCGCAGGACGCGCTGCGGACCGGGCGCTCGGCTCGGGGTGCGGGCGGCGCGCAGCGGGCAGCGCACCCAAGATGCTGAAGCGCTGCGGCCGCCGCCTGCTGCTGGCGCTGGCGGGGGCGCTGCTCGCCTGCCTGCTGGTGCTCACGGCCGACCCGCCGCCGCCGCCGCCGCCCGCCGAGCGCGGCCGCCGCGCGCTGCGCAGCCTGGCGGGCCCCGCGGGGGCGGCGCGGGCGCCGGGGCCGGGCGAGGGGCGCAGCCTGTCCGAGGTGCGGAGTCTGTCCGAGTACTTCGGCCGGCTCACCCGCGCGCGCAGGGACGCGGCCCCGCCGCCCGGGGGCGCCGCCCGCCCCCCGCGGCCCCCGGCCGAGCGGCTGGCGCCCCGCGACGTCTTCATCGCCGTGAAGACCACCCGGAAGTTCCACCGCGCGCGCCTCGACCTGCTGCTGGACACCTGGGTCTCCCGCCACCCGGACATGGTGAGCCCCGCCCGGGCCCCGAGGGCCCGCTGCCCAGCGCGGCCCCGTCCGGTGGCCCCGTCCCTGCCGCCGCCGGGGGTGTGTCCACGCCGTCCGCCCCGGCCCGGCCGGCCCGTGTGCCCGGCGGGAGCGCCGTCCCGGCCGAGGTGGAAGGGGTGGGTCCCCCGGAGCCCAGGGCGCCGCGCAGACCTACACCCGCCGCCAGGCTCGGGCTTGTAGCCCTGGGGTGCTCTTGCCCCCAGGCGCCAGCACCCCAGAGTCCGCCTGGGGCACCCACCCTGCGCCGCTTCCCGGGGGAGAGGCTTTTCTTAGAGGTGGGTGGGGGCCTCTGCGCAGGCAGGGCTCCCCGCCGGTGCTGGATGGGATGGAGAACAGGTCACGGGGATAATGAGCTGGCGGTGCTGTGGGGCCCGGGAAAGAGCCCGGGTTTGGGGTGCTGAGCCCCCTCCGCGGTGCAGAGGAGCTGGGCGGGCGTCAACGCTCCACGCTGAGCATCCACTTCCTCCACGCGGCACGCCCCACGCCGGACACCGGCTCCGGGCGCAGAGGGCAGGCGGGGCAGTGTGCCCGGGGCCTGGCCGGGGCCTGGCGGCCGGGAGAGCCCGGGGCCTGGCTGGGCATTCGGGGTGAGGCCAGGGGTCCTCGTCTGGGGTGGGGCCTGGAGAAGACCCCTCACCCTTCAGCCCCCAGGCCCAGAGTCCGGCCCCGAGTCCCGCTCCGGTCCGGGCGCTGCTGAGGTCATGACGAGGGCCGGGGGCCGGGGGCTCGTCGGGGCCGGCCTGGGGGGCCAGGCGCCCGCGGCGGCTCCTGGGAACACGGCGTCTTTCCCAGCGGCTCCTCCGGCGGGCGGGCCGTTAGGATTCCCAGCGCGGGGCGGCTCTCACGCCGGCCGCCGGGCAAGGTAACAAAGCCCCTTTCTCCCGGACGGCCCAGCCTCTTGTGTGCCGCGCTGGCTCCATGGGAACCGCCGCGCTGGCCACTCAGGTTGCCTGGCGATGAGGGTCCCGGCCCCCCCATGGCTCTGACTGACGGTCCTGCCGGGCCGCCCGCCCCGCCGCCCCTGCCGTGTGACCTCCGGCCCCGGCGCCTCCGTGGTGGGCGGCGCGGGCTCTGCCCGGGAGGCCCCCGGTTCCCGTCCCCGCAGAGCTGCGGGGTCTTGGCCCGAGCCTCTCGGAGCCTCAGCCTGCCCGTCTCTGCAATGGGACGCCTTGCCTTCCGGGGTTGAAGAGGCAGGCTGCTTGGGCCCTCGGGGGCGGGGAGGGGGCGTAGATGCAGGGCTGTGCCTCCATCCTGCCGGTGACCCCCCAGGAAGGGCCCGCCTGCCCCGGGCACAGCTCCTGTGGACAGGGGTCCGCCTGGCCCGCGCAGGGTGACTCAGACCCGCTGAGGGGAGGAGGAGGAAGTCGGGCTGCAGTGGGGAAGCCCAGGGCGGCTGTGTGAGTCTGAGTGGGCAGCTGACCGCGAGGGGCAGGGGGACTTCCTGGAGGAGGCGCCCTTCGAGCACACGGAGCGGAAATGCCCAGAGAGAGCCGTCCGGGCCCCATCAGCACAAGGTGGGGGTGGGGGGGCCGCCCATCAGTGGCAGTGACCGGGGTCCGGGCAGCAGGGCCGCGCGGAGCCGGGCTCTGGCGTCCAGGGTGAGGGGCTGGGCCTCGGGCCCATGGGGGCCCACGGGGTCCCCTCCCGGGCGCGGCGGGCGGCGGTGGCAGCGGCCACAATGGAGGGGGAGAGCCTGGCATCCTGTGTTTCTTCGAACCGCGGCTCCGGGAACAATGCCGCTTCCTGTGGCCCCCCCTCGCCAGCCCTGCCGCCTGCTCTTCCTCCCCTGCCCGGCGGCGGAGCGGGGAGGGGCCCCGGGGCGGCTCGTGGGTCCCCGGAGAGCCGGGCCAGGCGCCCCTCTCCCGCCTCGGTTTCCCGCCTGTGCCCACCTCGGAGGGCGCTCTGCCCGTTGGTTGGGCGGGAAACGGCCTCTGCGCGGTGGGGGCAGCGCCCGTCCCTCCGCCGGCGGCTCTGATGTGGAGGAGGCCCTGCCCGCCCCGCCCTCGGGCCCTCCCCGCGCCTGCTCGCCCCACAAAGGTGACTTTAATCTCCGTAGCCGCGGGCGCGGTTTTCAGGGCGGCGAGCGGAGAACGGGCCGCTTGATCTCATTAGGAAAGCATTTTCCTCCTAATCTGCGGGGCGTCCGCGCGGGCAGGCCCAGCCTCCCACGGCATTCCTGGCGGAGCCGGGAGCGGCGGCAGGGGCCGTGCGTGTCTGTGCGTGCGGGCCCCCGGGGTGTCTGCGGCTCCGTGGGGAGGCGGTGTGGGGGGGGGCGGAGGATGGGGCCGCCGCAGCCCCCTCAGCGCCGGGCCTGGGTCCTGAGCCGTGGCCGCGGGGCCGGGGCCGGGGGAGGAGCCGGCGCCAGGTGCGGTGGCCCCCAGGTGGCCCGGGCCGGGCTGTGCACGCGGCCAGGCCTGCACATGCCCATCCTCCCTCCGCAGCCGGCGCCTGGCGGCCCGGAGGTGGGGAGTCCCCCGGCTCCGCTCAGCCAGGCCGGTGCACCCCGGCACGCGCTGGGCGGGCGGGCGGAGGAGGGAACATTCCTCCCTCCGTGTGCCGTGTGCCGACGGGCCCGGGCGGGCCCAGCAGCTCCTGGCCCCGCCCCGCCCCCGGAGGCTCCATCCTGGCGGGGCGGCCCTGCTGGCACAGGGGAGCCCTTGATGTGGCTCAGCCCGGTTCCCGCCTGCAGCCCGAGCGGTGCTGGCTGGGGGGGGGGGGTAGGCGGGGGGCGGGGGGGGGCACGGGGACAGGCAGGTCGGCAGGCTGGGGCGTGCGGCCGGCCGCCTCCTCCCCGCGGACCGTCTGTGTCTCCGGAGAAGGCGGCCGGCCCGCGGGTCCCACTGCAGGGAGGTGCCCGCCCCTGCCCCGGGCCTGAGGGCCCAGCGGAGCCCTGCCCGCCCGCCCGGCAGACCCGCGCCCAGGCGGCGGTTAACCAGGCCAGCTGTATGGAAATGGCCGTGCGGCCACTCGGTTAACGCCGCCCGCGCCCGCGCCGGACAGAGCGGGACAATGCGGTGACTCATCCTCCGGACCCTTTGTCCGCAGCCTTGGCAGCTGCCCAGCGGGCCTTTGTCCTCCGCTCCTCCGCCGCCCCCCCTCGGCCCGCCCGCCCGGCGCTGTGTCAATAAGGGTGTGTGCCCGCCAGGTGCGCCGAGCCGGTTACCTGGCGCTGGGCGGCCCCGCCCGGCTCGTGCCTGCACGGCTGCCCGGTGACCTTGGGCCCAGCTGTCGCCGTGGGGGTGGGGTCTGCGTAACCCGCAGCCCTCCTTCCACTCGGGCAGCTCGTGTGGGGAAACCGAGGCCCAGAGCAGGGCGGGGTGTGGGCATGGCCACCGAGACCCCGGGCCCGGCCCTGCCCCCGCCGGGCCGGGCACACCGGGCGCCTAAAAGGCCCCTTTCTCCTCCCAGACGTTCATCTTCACCGACGGGGAGGACGAGGCCCTGGCCCGGCGTGTGGGTGAGCCTGGACCTGAGGCGAGGGGCCCGCTCCGGGGGGGGCGTCCACCCTCCCTCTTTCTCCCTGGACCTGGGGCGAGGGGCCCGCTCCTGGGGGGGGACGTCCACCCTCCCTCTTTCTCCCTGGACCTGGGGCGAGGGGCCCGCTCCTGGGGGGGGGCGTCCACCCTCCCTCTTTCTCCCTGGACCTGGGGCGAGGGGCCCGCTCCTGGGGGGGGACGTCCACCCTCCCTCTTTCTCCCTGGACCTGGGGCGAGGGGCCCGCTCCTGGGGGGGGGCGTCCACCCTCCCTCTTTCTCCCTGGACCTGGGGCGAGGGGCCCGCTCCTGGGGGGGGGGGCGTCCACCCTCCCTCTTTCTCCCCGGTCCCGGGGCGGGGGGCCCGCTCCTGGGGGGGGGCGTCCACCCTCCCTCTTTCTCCCTGGACCTGGGGCGAGGGGCCCGCTCCTGGGGGGGGGGCGTCCACCCTCCCTCTTTCTCCCTGGACCTGGGGCGAGGGGCCCGCTCCTGGGGGGGGGCATCCACCCTCCCTCTTTCTCCCTGGACCTGGGGCGAGGGGCTCCGCTGGGGGGGGAAGGGGGACGCCCCCTCCCTCTCCCTCCCAGAGGTGAGGTCGGAGGCCAGAGCGGTTTACTCAGCGGGTCTGCTGGCGCCCGCCCCTCCCACTCCCCACCCCAATTCTCATGCAGATGAGGCCCTTTCAGCCCGGCCCTTTGAGCAACAGGTGGCCGGTGCTGGGAAAGCGCCTGAATGGGCCGGGCGGGCTGGGGGAGGGGAGTGCGGGCCCCAGGCCGGATCCCCCATGGGGCGGGGCTGAGCCGGGGACCCACGCGGGTGCCCTGGACAGACCGCGGCCTCGGGCGCCGGGCCACCGCAGGCCCGTCCCCGGAGCCGCTCCGCTCTGCAGCCCTGCCCTCCCCGCAGGCACCGTCATCAACACCAACTGCTCGGCCGCCCACAGCCGCCAGGCCCTGTCCTGCAAGATGGCGGTGGAGTACGACCACTTCGTCGCGTCCGGGAGGAAGTGAGTGGGGCCGGGCGCCCCCGCCAGGTCCGCCCCTGGCAGCTCCCTGACCCCCGCCCGCTGCCCGCAGGTGGTTCTGCCACGTGGACGATGACAACTACGTGAACGTGGGGGCGCTGCTGGGCCTGCTGGCCGGCTTCCCGCACGCCCAGGACGTGTACATCGGCAAGCCCAGCCTGGACCGGCCCATCCAGGCCACCGAGAGGCTCAGCGACAACACGCTGGTGTGTGCCGGCCGGGCGGGCGGGCGGCGGGGGGCGGGGGGCGGGGGGCGGCGGAGCCTGCAGCCCGGGGCAGGGTCTCACCCCCCACCCCCCCCACCCCCCCGCAGCGCCCCGTCCACTTCTGGTTTGCCACGGGCGGCGCCGGCTTCTGCATCAGCCGAGGGCTGGCCCTGAAGATGAGCCCGTGGGCCAGGTGGGTGCGCACAGGCCTGATCCCGTGTCTGTGTGTGTCTGTGTGTGTGTCTGTGTGTGTGTGTGTGTGTCTGTGTGTGAGCGTGTGTGTGTGTGTGTGAGTGTGTGTGTGTCTGTGTGTCTGTGTGTGAGTGTGTGTGTGTGTGTCCCCGCATGTGTGTGTGTGTGTGTCTCTGTGTGTCTGTGTGTGTGTGTGTCTGTGTGAGTGTGTGTGAGTGTGTGTGAGTGTGTGTGTGTCCCCGCATGTGTGTGTGTGTGTGTCTGTGTGTGTGTGTGAGTGTGTGTGTGTGTCTCTGTGTGTGTGTGTGTCTGTGTGTGTCTGTGTGAGTGTGTGTGTGTCTGTGTGTGAGTGTGTGTGTGTCCCCGCATGTGTGTGTGTGTGTGTGTCTGTGTGTGTGTGTGTGTGTGTCTGTGTGTGAGTGTGTGTGTCCCCACATGTGTGTGTGTGTGTCTGTGTCCCCGCATGTGGCCTGGCTGGGGCCACCGTCCCAGCAGCAGGGGTCCCCAACCCCACGTGCACAGGCAGGTTGAGGCGAGGTTCCCCCCAATCTCCCCTCTGCCAGCAGGCACCCGGGAGCCAGCACTCAGGCAGCGCCGGGTCCAGACCCCTTGCCACGCCGGCAGCTCCCGCTCAGAACCCGCAGACTGGCTGGCCGTGGGGGCCTGAGGGAGGGGGAGGCCGGCAGGCGGGGGGGGCCTGAGGGAGGGGGAGGCCGGCAGGGGGGGGGGGGGACGGGGGGGGGGGGAGGCGGGCAGGCGGGGGGGCGGCTGAGGGAGGGGGAGGCCGGCGGGCGGGGGGGGCCGGAGGGGGGGGGGGGCCGGCAGGCGGGGGGGGGACTGAGGGAGGGGGAGGCCGGCAGGCGGGGGGGGGGCTGAGGGAGGGGGCGGCCGGCAGGCGGGGGGGGGCTGAGGGAGGGGGCAGCCGGGGGAGGCCGGTGGGGGGGCGGCGGTGTCCTCCTCCGGAGCCGGCCGCGGCCCGCTCACACGCCATCCCTGCAGCGGGGGCCGCTTCGTGCGCACGGCGGAGCGCATCCGGCTGCCGGACGACTGCACGGTGGGCTACATCGTGGAGGCGCTGCTGGGCGTGCGGCTCACCCGCAGCGGTCTCTTCCACTCGCACCTGGAGAGCCTGCAGCAGGTGCCGGCCGCCCGGCTGCACGAGCAGGTACGGCCGCCTGCTGCTGCACCCGCACCCAGGTCACCTCCCGCAGGCCCACAGACCCTCTCCCGACACCCCCTCTGCCCTCCGGGCCGCGTCCCGCACACGGGTCTCCCCTCGCTCACAGCGCCCGCCTCATTCCTGGGGTGCAGAGTGCCAAGTGGTCACTCCCTCCCTTCCGGCCTGAGGGGGCAGCGGGCCAGGTGGGCGGCCCGGGGCCGAGGCGGTGCCCCCCGCACGCTCCGCCTCTCCGCAGGTCACCCTCAGCTACGGGACCTTCGAGAACAAGCGGAACGCCGTCCACGTCCGGGGGCCCTTCTCGGTGGAGGCCGACCCCTCCAGGTGGGGAGCGAGGCCGGCCCGGGGCGGCGGGCTGGGCCGTCGCGGGCCCCAGGCCGCCTGCGAGGGCACAGGGACCCCACCCCACGCAGACCAGGCCCCCTCTGTGCCCGCAGGTTCCGCTCCATCCACTGCCGCCTGTACCCCGACACGCCCTGGTGCCCCCACACCGCCGGCTTATAGGCTTCCGGCCGCGCTGAGACGTCCCCGCGCCCGGGCCCCGTGGGCCGCCCTGCGGGCGCTGGCGGCTGGCGGCCGGGCCGTGCCTCTGTGAGTGTACGTGTGCCTGCCGGCCGCTCTGCTCGGCGAGGAGCGGGCACCGTCCTGCCGTGGCCATGGGGGGGCGGGGTCCGTCGGGCAGAAGGGGGTCAGGGCTCCCTGCCCGCTGAGGCCCCATGCCCGGAGCCCCCAGGACAGCAGAGCCCTGGACAGAGCTGGGTTTTAGGGGACGGCGCCCTGCCCCCTCCCTGTGAAGCTGTGGCTGGGAGGACAGTCCCCCCCAGCCTCGGGGTCGGGGTTCCTGCCCCTCAGAGTCTTGCCTTTGTCCCCCGGGTGGGGGGCAGAGCTGAGCGTATCCTCTCCCAGGTGGAGGCCGGTCGCCCACAGTGGGCGTGTGTAAATATGTGGCAGTGTTTTTACTGTGCTGTTTCAGGGGGCGGGCTGTGAGAAGTGGGTGTCCTCGTCTTGTTCTCGGGATGGGGAGGGTGTGATCCCGTGGCATCACCTCCGGGGTCGAAGCTGGAGGCCCTGGGCGCCCGGCGCACCTGGAGCACTGAGCGGCGCTGACTCCACCGGCCGGCGCGCCTGGCCGGGCCTGCTGCTGTTCCTGCCACCACGCCCGGCAGGCGGACACTGAGGGACCGCGCTCAGGGAATCCTGTGGTTGCTATGGTGACGTCCTCGCTGTGAATAAAGGTGCCCTCGGGCAGTGCTCCCGGTCCTGTCACTGCCTTCGCTGCTCGCAGGGGGAGGAGAGGAGAGGAGGGACTCGCTGGGGCCTGGCCGGCCTCCTGACGCCCTCACAGCCACAGAGGCACCGCCGGCCGCACTGCAGATGGGGAGGCCGGGGAGCAGGCAAAGCCCAGGCCTGGCGGCTGGGGTGTGAAGGGCTCAAACCCAGAAGCCACGCTGGCCCCAGACCCTGGCCTCCCCGTGCTGCTCTCTGGGCAGTTGCATTCCAGCGCACCCCGTGTGTGCGCGCACACACACACACACACATACACGGGTCCCGGCTGGAGGGGCTGCTCCTGGGACTCCCCCCCCAGCTCCCCGAGCAGCCTGGGCCGCCCTCACTTCCTCTTCCTCCCGACCTCCCTGGGGCTCCCGCCTCCACTCTGCTCCGAGCTCAGCCTGAGCAACACATCAGAAAGGAACTAGTGCTCCCCACACGCTCCCCCCTGCCCGCAACCCCTGGGGGCGGCGTGCCAGCACCGCCCACCCACCACAGCTCAGCCCAGCACAGCCCTGCCCGTGGCTCCTGGCTGTGGGCGCCTGGTGGGTCTGACCCCACCTTGCCGTGGACAGGCAGAGCGTGGCCTCAGAGGCCTGGGACGGGGACAGCGCTGTCACACGGTGTGACCCCTGTGGCCACTGGGCACCCCGTGCACCCGGGGGGGGGGGAGCAGCGTGGGGTGGTGAGGGGAAGTGACAGAGCAGCTGCCGAGGCCGCAGCCTCCTTCCTGCCCGTGAGTCAGACCCGGCGCCTCCGGCAGCTGGCACAGAGCTGGCAGGGCCTGGGCACAGGTGTGGCAGATGGAGGCCGCCTCCAAGCTGAGGCCCCTCCCAGCGGCCCCGGGGCTCGGGCCTGGGCCTCTGCCTCCGGAGGGAGAGGCTGGGGGCCACGGAACGCCTCTGTCCACAGAGGGGCCGCCCACAGGTGTGCGGAGGCGAAGAGGGGCCCCCCGGCATGCCCACCCTCCGGGGGCACCACTGTCCCCACCCACACACGGCCACGGTCCATGTCCCCCTGCTCGGCCCGGCCTCTGCCCGGCTGCCGCCTGTCGGATAAACACCCCCCTCTGCCGGCTGGTGACCGGCTCCCGCAGCTTCCGGCCAGGGCGGCGGGCCGGGCGGCGGGCCGAGGGTGCAGGCGGGGCCTCTGCCCAACCTGAGCTGTTTCCCCGCCGGCCCAGCCGGCTTCCCCCAGGGGGTCAAGCGGGAGCGGAACAGCTCTGCCGATCCTCAGTGCGAAGGAGGGGCTCCAGCCCCGGCACAGCGGGCACAGGAGGGGGCTCCAGGCCCGGCACAGAGGGGCTCCAGGCCCGGCACAGAGGGGCTCCAGGCCCGGCACAGAGGGGCTCCAGGCCCGGCACAGCGGGCACAGGTGGGGGCTCCAGCCCCGGCACAGCGGGCACAGGTGGGGGCTCCAGGCCCGGCACAGCGGGCACAGGTGGGGGCTCCAGGCCCGGCACAGCGGGCACAGGTGGGGGCTCCAGGCCCGGCACAGCGGGCACAGGTGGGGGCTCCAGGCCCGGCACAGCGGGCACAGGTGGGGGCTCCAGCCCCGGCACAGCGGGCACAGGTGGGGCCCTCAGATCACACGCCTGCAAAGTGGGGAGCTAGAGGCAGCCTGGCGCCCAGGACCAGCCAGCAGAGAGCAGGGCCTTCCCAGACCTGAGGGCACCAGCTGGGCTGCTCCCGGCCCGCCCTCAGGACGGGGGAGCTGGAGGACGTGGGTGCCAGGCCTGTCTGCCCGCCCCAGGCTGGTGGGTGCCCTTGGAGAGCCCGGAGCACATGGGTCCATGGCAGGCGGCACCCAGGCCCTGGGGCTGCCAGGTTATATGCTCACCCCAGGCCGCCAGGACCCTCCATGGGCCAAACACCGCGGGCCTTTGGCGCCACCTGGCGGCCAGAGGTGGTGGCTTCGCCTTTCCCAGGACCTGGCCCTGTTGGAGGGCCCAGGCCCCAGGCAGGGAGAACAGACCCCTCCAGCCCGGCCCCCCCACCCCCACCCCCACCCCCGCTCTGAAAAGCTCACCTCAGGGTCCCAACGTGCCGCGGGGTCCCGCCCAGAGGCAGCCGGTCCTGCCGGCCCCGGCCTGGCCTGGCTCTGGGGCGGGCTGCTGCTCTGTGCGGTGCTCACCGCTGACCCCCACAAAGCAGCTATAGGGCCGCCCGGCCCCGGAGCCCTGACAGCCTGTCCCCGAGCCCAGCCCGGCCTCGTCCTCCGAGGATGCTGCCCAGAGCGTGCCCGACCACACGGCCCGGCGCCCCGTCCCCGTCCAGCTGCCGCCCGCTGGTCCCCGGACCCTCCCTAAGGCCCCTCTGCCTGCAGTCCCGGGTCAGGCCATGCCCTGATCTACCTTCCCCTCCCCCGGCCTCCCCTCCACACCCGCTGGGCCAGGCTCTGCCTGAACCTTTCTCCCAGGCCTGCACCCCTCAGCACCCCCACAGGCACAGGCTCCCCTAACCTGAACCCCCTAATCCTAAATACTAACACTAACCCCCTAATCCTGACACTAACACCCTAGCCTTAACCCCATCCCTAAACACTAACCCCCTGACCCTAACTTAATGTTCTGGGATTGGGTTAGGGTCGGGGTTAGGGATAAGGTAGAGTTAGGGCTAGGGCTAGGATTAGGCTTAAGGATAGGGTTAGGGTTAAGAATAGGTATAGGGTTAGGGCTAGGGCTAGCGCTTGGGTTTGGCATAGGGTTAGGGATAAGGTTAGGGTTAGGGTTCATGTTCGTGTTAGGGATAAGTTTAATTTTAGGGTTATGCATTGACCTGCATTAGGGTTAGGGTTCAGGATAGTGTTCAGCCTAGGATTTGGATTAGGGTGAGGGTGAGGGTAATGGTCAGAGCTAGGGTTAGGGTTTTGAATAGGGTTAGGGTTAGGATTTAGGTTTGGGATAGGGTTAGGGTTAGGGTTAGGGATAGGTATACGGTTAGGGTCAGGATCTAGGTTATTGATAGGGTTAGGGTTAAGGCTAGGGTTAGGTTTAGGGTTTGAGATAGGGTTAGGATTAGGGATAAGGTAGGGCTAGGGTTAGGGTTCGGGTTTGGAATAGGGTTAGGCTTAGGTTTAGGGATAGGGATAGTGTAAGGGTTAGGATTCTGGTTCTGGTCATGGTAGGGTTAGGTTTTGACCTGCATTAGGGTTCGGGTTAGTTTTAGTGTTAGGATTAGGGTTTGGGATAGGGATAGGGTTAGGTTTTAGGTTCATGGTAGGGTTAGGGTTTGGGATAAGGATAGGTTTAGGATTAGTGTTAGGTTTAGGGCTAGAGTTGGATTAGGGATATGCTTAGGTTTAGGGTTAAGAATAGGATTATGGTTAGGGAGGGGTCATGGTTAGGGTTAGGGCTAGAGTCAGGGATAGGTTTAGGGTTAGGGTTAAAGTTGGGTTAGGGATATGCTTAGGTTTAGGGTTAAGGATAGGGTTAGGGTTAAGGATATGGTTAGTGTTAAGGTTAGCATTAAGCCTAGGGATAGGGTCAGGAGTAGTGTTAGGGTTAGGTGTAGGGTTCGGGGTAGGTGTTGGGTTGAGGGTTATGGTTAGTGATATGGGTGGGGTTAGGGCTGAGGATTGGGATATGGTTAGGGTTACCATTATGGTTAGGTGTGAAGGATGGGTTAGGGTTTGGGTTACTGTTAGTGATGGTTAGGGTTAGGGTTGAGGATTGGGATGTGGTTAGGGTTAGGTGTTGGGTTGAGGGTTAGGGTTAGTGATAATGGTTAGGGTTAGTGATAAGGGTTAGGGTTAAGGTTAAGGATTGGGATGTGGTCAGGGTTAGGGTTAGGGTCACCGTATGGTCTGTGTGAGGGATGTGGGAATGTTCCACAACAGCTTTCACTCTTTTGCTTTGTGATCCTCCAGCTCCCACAGGTTTGTGTGGGTCCCTCTGAGGGCGTCTCTGATGAGAACCATTATGCTTTCCCCTGGGCGACGGCTGTGAGGCCTCCTGGCAGCACCGGAGGCGCACCACCCTGGTGCCCGGGAGCAGGAGCCGGAACTGAGGCTCAGGAAGCTCCTCTCACCCTCCCCCCCATTCCTCTCTCCTCTCGCTGCTGCCCTGGGGCCCCCTGCTGCACAGGCAGCCGTTATGGGGCCTCCAGACTCCGCCCTGCCCGCCCCCCACTGTCACAGCCCCTGAGCAGAGGCCCAGCTCCAGGCCTCCGTCTGCTCCCCCCGGGTCCCTGCACGCAGTCCCCCCAATCCCCCCCGCCCCCAGGAGTAAAAATCCCAGAGGCCTGTTTTTTAAAATCTGTTTATTTTAAAACATGAAACCCAAGCTGAATAGAAACCACAGAGATTACATTGATGAGATTTTAGTATTTGCCAAGAAAAATAAAGCCCCAAAGATATAAAAAAATCAAACCCAAACCCATTTGAAAAAAAAAAATAAAAATAAAGGAAAACAAAACAAAACAGCCACAGCCCCAGCCAAGGCCGGGAGGTGGGGTGGACGGTCCGTGCCCCGGGGCTCAGGCCTCAGGCGGGGCGGCTCAGGGGTTAACCGGGTGCGGGCCGGGGGGCGGGGCTTCGTCACAGGGAGATGGATCATGTGGCACAGGACAAGGCCCTGGGCTCCGGGACCCCAGGGGCTCCCTTCCCGATCCCGCTCCCGCTCCCTCGGGCCGGGCAGGGTGGGGCAGGGGCCGGTGCTCGGAGGGGTTGCATAGTGACACGGGGTGGGGGTGGCCCAAACCGCCTCCCGCTCACCAGCCGGAGGGCTCCCTGCCCCCCAGGGGTCACGGCCTGCCCCCCAAAATGCAGTGGGGCCTGAGGGCCCTGACCTACGGGTACGGGAGCGGGGGCGGAGGCCAATGGCAGGGGCAGGAGGAGGAACAGACCCCAGAACGGAGAAGAAAGCCAACGTGGCCCTGTGCCGGGCACGGAGCTCAGGGCCGAAGCCACAATGCCCGTGACTGGACTCGGGGCCACAGGCCAGCGCACGCCGCCCACCGGCGGCCTCCCGGGCCCGGGTCCGGCGGGCGCTGCTCCGCGGCCCGTTCACACGGGGTGGGGGGCTCACAGCAGTGGCCCCAGCAGCGGAGGACACGGCCAGCGCCGAGCAGGACTGCTGGGCCCCTCCTGACCAGAGGGGAGGGGGGGATGGGGGGGAGGGAAAGGGGATGGGGGGAGGGAAGGGGCCTGGAGCACGCTGGACAGTGAGGTTCACCGTGCCCAGGGGCCAGGGCGTCCTTCCTGGCAGAGGCTGCCCGGGGCCATCCTCCCCCCTTTGGTCCCAGACACCAGCACAGAGAGGAGGTTCCGGGGGAGGGGCCTCTGGAGCGGGGCCCACAGTCCGTAACGCCCGGCCAGCTGCTGGGCCTCACTCGCGGCCAGGCGGCCCTGGGGGGCCTCCCCGTGGGGCTGGCCTCCCCGTGGGGCCGGCCTCCCCGTGGGGCCGGCCTCCCCATGGGGCCGGCCTCCCCGTGGGGCTGGCCTCCCCGTGGGGCCAGCCGGGCACTCCCGTGCTGCCCAGGGGCCGAGCCTCCCTGGCAGGCAGCAAACATTGTACTGAAGCCAGAAGCACCACTTCACAGGTAGGGAGACCGAGGCCGCAGGGACCCTGGTCCGACAGCCCACAGCTCCCGGGACAGCACCTGCCGGCAGAGGCTCCAGGGCCCCCCCAGCGAGCGCCCCGAGAGACCACTGCTCAGCCCGAGCCCCGCAGGTCCTCCGTGCTCGGGCTCACACTGGCCGGCTGGGCCGCAGCACCACGGGGGGGAGGGGGAGGTGAGGTTAGTGGTTAGTCCTGGGGCAGGGCCGAGGGCTCATTCACAGGCAATTGGGGTGAACCCCCCCCACCCCCGCTGAGGCCGGCTCCAGACGCAGCACCTGTCCGGGTGAGAGGGGACCAGGAAGGACTGAGCGGCCCACGTGCCCTAGAGATGAGGAGAGTGGTTAGTGCAAATGAACCGGAGCAGGTGCCGGGCCTGGGGGAGGGTTTGGCACCTCGGTGAGCAGCCAGGCTGGCGCCCCGGCTGTCCTCGGCGGCAGGAGCTGAGGGAGAGAGCGAGGCTGGTGGAGGCGGAGAAGGTGGCGCAGAGGCTCAGCCACGGCGGGAGGGGCCTGCGGTCGGGGAGAAAGAGCGAGACGCAGAGGAGCAGGCGCTGGGCAGAGGCAGCGAGCGACCAGGCGTCAGGCGGGGAGGCTGAGCGGGAGGCGCAGTCCACAGGGTCCGAGCCGCAGGGGCGCCGCTGGCCCGGAGCGGGCTCTGCGGACGGAATCCTTAGGGGGAGGGGGAGATGGGGCCGCAGGGCCCTGGCGTCCACACAGCACCCTGTGTCCACGCGGTCAGGGTGAGCTCAGAGCTCCCTCGCCTCCACCGGCAGGGTCCCTGCAGGGAGGGGGGGGACGCCCGGGCGTCCGAGCGGCTGGCCTGGGGGAGGAGCAGGGCGATTGGCACGTGGGCGTGGCCGCCGGCGTCTAGTGGCCGCTGCCGCTGGAGTCGGGGCGCGGCTGGCTCGTGGCGAGGTATTTGGCTCTCATGCTGGACGTGTACTGCGGGAGACAGGAGGCGAGTGGGAGGGTGTGGGCCGCTGCGCAGGCCTGGGGGGCCAGGCAGAAGCACCCTGGGCGGGCTCGGGAGGGGCTGCTGGCCCCGCACCAGGACCCAGAGCCGCCGAGGGCCCAGGCCGGACGGGGCGTGGCGCTGTGCCAGGAGAGCTCCGCACCCCTCACCAGCGCCAGGGGCTCCACGCCGGGCCCACGGGCCACCCACACGCGGCCTCTCCGCGCAGGCCGAGGGTCACGGTCAGCCATCCCAGCAGAGCTCAGGCGGCGGGCTGCGGGCGGAGGTGCCGCCCGCTGTGTCTCCCCAGGCACGGGCACAGGCGCAGGGACCGAGGCGGCCGGGCGGGAGAGCCGCATCTCGGCCGCCCGTCTCAGTGCGTGCACATGGTTGCGTGCGTGTGCGGGGTGTGTGCCTGCATGTACGTGCTCACAGACACGTGGAGGAGGCGTGTGAAGACCAGGCGGGTATAAAGGGCACACACCGGGGGGTGGGGACAAATGCCCAGGCACGTGCCACAGGCCGTCGGTGCCACCGAGCCTGGCGCCGGCGCCACAGCCACACGCTGCCCGCCCAGCCCCCCGCTCGGGGGTCAGCGCCGTCCCGAGGCCCCGGCCGTGCTGGTGGGGGAAGGCTGCACGTGCCCAGCGGGGCCGGAGGGACCCGGGAGGAGCCGGCGCCAGGCGTGCGTTCCGGGACATGCAGCGAGGCCGGGCGCAGCCATGCGGTGCTCAGCTCGGGACGCCGGGAGCAGCTTGCAGCCGCCCACCACCCGCTGCACTTGGACGTGCGGGGGCCTCCGAGGGCCAGGCCGTGACGCCCCGGGACCCAGCGCGGCGTGCCCAGGCCCGGGTCAGGCCTCCTCGCTGGGAGGGGACGGGGGGCTGTGGCCGCCTGCAGCCGGGCCGAGGCGAGTGACGGTCGCGGGCCAGCACCAGAGGCCTCTCGCTGGGCTGGAGGCCACAAGCCCGGCCCTGATCTGGCACAGCCCAGGCCCGCCAGCTGGGCTCGAGGACAGCCTGGCGAGGGGGCTGTGAGCAGAGGGCGTGAGGCACGGGCACAGGTGGGGGCGGAGCACAGGGCAAGGGACCCAGGTGGGTCAGTACCTGTCGCTGAGGGCACAGCCACCGCCTCGGTCAGGCACTGTCCAGGGGCTTAAACTGCCAGCCCGTGGG
This sequence comes from Nyctalus aviator, assembly GCA_036971965.1. Taxonomy (NCBI): domain Eukaryota; kingdom Metazoa; phylum Chordata; class Mammalia; order Chiroptera; family Vespertilionidae; genus Nyctalus; species Nyctalus aviator. The sequence continues at coordinate 95,933,438 of CM072927.1, read as the reverse complement.
GCTGCCAGAGTCCAGGGCAGCCAGATATCGCTGGGAGGCGGGCCCAGGGAGGGGGGGGGCGGAGAGAGAGACAGAGAGTGCGGCCTCAACGCCAGCTGTGGCCGGCCAGAGGCCACGGGGCCGGGGGCGGTGAGAGGGCAGTGGGACGTGTCCACCCGCGGCGCCCAGTCCCCAGGCCAGCTCCGTGCGGCCGGGCACAGGGGCCCCGCACACGCGGGCAGGGATTTCCCCGGCAAAGCGCCTCGCCGCTCTGGCACCGCCCCTGCAGCCGCCGCTGCCAGGAGCCGCCTGGCTGCCCTCTGTGACCTCCGTCTCTTCGGCACAAACCGCCGTCTCAGCCCCGAGGGCCGAGGGCCCCAGCAGGTGGCACGGGCCAGGGCCCGGGACGGGGGAGCTCAGAGTTTCAAAGAGGAAAGGAAGAGTCAGATGGGGAGAGAAGTCGGGCCCGGCCACCCACTCGGCCGCCGAGAGCCGGGCCCACGCTCCGCGGACTTACCGAGGGCGGCGGGGACTCGCGCCCGATGAGGGGCGTGTTCTCGCAGCGGGGGTTCTGGAAGTTGGCATTCTGGCTCCTGAGGGGCGAGGAGAGGGGCTGAGTGACGGCGCCGCGGCCCAGCTGGAGCCCGAGGGCCCGCCTGAGCCTGCGGTGTGCCCGCCCGCTCTGCGCCCTCCCATCCTGACGCCAGCGGGGCGGGCACACCCTCCCTGGATGCGCCTGGCTCGGCTCGCGAGGGCCTGGGGTGCCGTGAGCCCGGCACAGTGACCGGGCGCAGGGTGGCCCCGGTGCCCGCCTGCCCCCCACCGTGAGGCCAGGCCTGGGCCTCCCTCCATCTGGCCGTCTCCGCGGCCCCGCGGACAGCCCTGCTCCCCGCACGGCCCCGCGTCCCGCCCCTCTGGCCCGCGCTGCGGCCGGCGCCAGCCCCCCCGGACTCACATGTACTCGGTGACCGGCGCGTTGCTGACGGTGTGGGCCGCGGCCGGGATGCTGGCCTCGCTGCCGTAGCTGCTGCCGCAGCTGTACAGGCTGGGCATGTGCACGCGGTACAGGCTGTCGTGGGCCTGCCGCGGCCCCGCCGCCGCCTCCTCCTCCCCGTCCTCCTCGGGGCCCCTGCGGGGGGACAGGCCGCTCAGGCTGCGCCCGGGCAGCCCAACGACCGCGGGCCCCCATCCCAGCCAGGCCCTGGCTCGGCCTGCGCAGGCACGGGGACGTCCACCAATGAAAAGAGCAGGCGAAACTACCCCGTCTCTACCACCATCACCGCCACCACCATCACCACCACCATCACTACCATCACCACCACCACCACCACCATCACCACCACCACCACCATCACCATCACCACCACCACCACCACCACCATCACCACCACCATCACCACCACCACCACCATCACCATCACCACCACCACCACCACCACCACCACCATCACCACCACCATCACCACCATCACCATCACCACCACCACCACCACCACCATCACCATCACCACCACCACCACCACCACCATCACCACCACCACCACCACCACCATCACCACCACCATCTCTACGCCACTCATCGCTATCCCACCATCACCATCCCCGTCACCACCATCTCTACCCCCATCATCACTGCCACCAGCACCAGCACCAGCACCACCCACAGCAGCAGCGGCAGCGTCACCTCCACAGCAGAGAGCAGAGAGGGGCAGCGGAAGAGCTGACCGAGGATCGCCATCCAAGCTGCCGGCCCCCGAGAGCAGCCACGGCCCCCAGGCGGGAGGCGGCCCAAGGAGGAAGGGCCGGCACCGGATACACCACCCGACCCAGTGCTGACTGGGGAAACTGAGGCAGGGCTGCCAGAACCCCCCCCCCCCACAGCTGTGAGTCCCCACAGCAGCCAGGTGGGCCCCACAACCAAACCCTGCACTTCTGCACGGGGAGGGGAACGGGGTGTGGGAAGGCGGTTCCCTGGAGTGGCCAGTGCGGGGCGGGGCCAGTGCGGGGCGGGGCCAGTGCGGGGTGGACCCAGTGCAGGGGCAGGGCCAGTGCGGGGCGGGGGCGGGGCCAGTGCGGGGCGGGGGCGGGGCCAGTGCGGGGCGGGGGCGGGGCCAGTGCGGGGCAGGCCCGTGAGGCCAGGTGGGGAGCTGCGGGCCTGGGGCCTGGGGCCTCACCTTTTGTGCTGCCAGGTGTGGGGGACGCTGCAGACGATGGAGCTGAACATGAGGGCGGTGACGAAGGAGAAGAGGGCCAGGTAGATGAGGCCCTCGACGCCGTCGTAGCACAGGCCGGTCAGCGCCTGCACATAGTCCTGAGGCCGGAGAGAGGCCGGTGAGCGGACACGCTGGCCCGGCCCGGCCCCGCCCGGGGGCTGGCCTCCAGGCGGGCTGCCCCCCGCCCCCGGCCCGCGCTCACCAGGTGCAGGCTGCGGCAGTCCACCAGCGCCGTGAGGTGCTGCAGGTTCACCTCCGTGCCGTTCAGCGCCTCCTGCACGCGGAGCAGAGGGTCCTGGGGGCACACGCCGCCGGGTCAGCACGCGGTCAGAGGGGGAGCCCCAGGCCCCCAGCCCCGGCCCCTCGGCCGCCCTCGGCCTGTGGCTCGGCACGGGCCTCGGGGTCCCGGCTTCTAGAAACCGCGTCCCGAGCCCTCGCCGGCTGTGGGGCGGCGAAGGCCGGGGCAGAAGCCGGTAACGGCGGCCACCGTGACGCGGTCCTTTCCGCGCCCGGAGGGACAGACACCCGCTCTCCTAAGCGGCCGGCTCTTTTAACGGTTGCAATTCCAGGAACAGTTAAAGGAAGGTTTCTACAACCTCTCAAATAGCACACGTTCTCGAAAACGGCGCAGAGCGAGCCCAATCGTGCGTCGGGCTGCATGCGTGTGCGTGGCCGCCTGTGCGTCTGCCCTGCAGTGTCCATGCTGTTGTCTCTGTGCCGTGTCTCCGCTGTTGTGCGTCTACCCTGTGCTGTATGCGCTGTGTTGTGTGCATTGCAGTGTCTGCCTTGTTGCATCTGTGCCGTGTACGTCTCTGTTGGTGTGTGCCGCACTGTGACGGGTCTGCATGCCAAGGAGACAGACAGACCAGGGCAGCAGCCTGCCCACGCCTGACCGTGGCCCGAGCCTCCAGGGCTGAGGCGCCGGTGTCTAAGCCGCCCGGTGACTGAGGAAACCCAAGCAGCCGACCCACCGACCCCCCACTCAGGTGCCAAACACCAGGAGCGGGGGCGGGAGGCCGGGGTGGGCTGCGGACCGTGTGTGCACGCGTGTGTGCGTGTCCCAGGCGGGGCCTGGAGCACCGGAAAGCACAGTCCCGCCCCTGGGACGCCCCTGGAGGGTCCTGCCCAGGTGGGTCTTTGTCCGTTTCCTCTTTCTAAATACGAAAAATTCACGTGACCTTTAAAGTAAGAAGCGGAAGCTTTGAAAGGACAGAGGGGGTGACCGGCGGTGACCTCACCTTGGTGGCTGGGTGCTCCCGCGGGACGGTCCTCAGGAGCTCGGCCACGATGTCCTGCATTTCCACCAGCGCCTTGTGGCTGCCCGACAGCGTCTGCGAGAGAGCGGCGTGGCAGCACCAGCAGCAGCAGCGTGTCCCCCTCCCCCCGCGGCCCTGCCCACTCGGGGCCCGAGGGGCACTGGCGGGCCCCGTCCCCGGCTGCAGGGGCCCAGGCGCCCAGGCACAGCAGCACAGCATCGTGGGGAGCGGCGGGCACAGGTGCAGGTGCCCCTCAGACCCCGCCTGCTCCGGTCCAGTTATCCCGGGGGGGACACAGGACCCTCCTGGACGAGGCTGCCCGGGCTCTGCCACGCCCACCGCTGGCTGTGCCCTTAGGGCTGGTCCCAGGGGCGGGGGCACCAGCAGGCACCCCACGGGGGCTCTTAGTGACATCGGCCCGGGGTTCGCCCAGCCGCCTGCCCACGGCCCGGGGCCAGAGGCCGAGCGTGGGCCGTGGCTGCGGACACTCAGATGAAGGGCGGGTGGTGCCCGGCGGCCTCCCGGGAGGCGGGGGCGCGGGGGGGCGGGGCAGCGAGCTCTCACCTGCTGGAAGGGGCTGGCGGTGCGGGGCGAGCAGGCCAGGTAGTACTGCAGGGTGTCTGCGGAGAGAGGCTGGCGGCTCAGCGACTGCCCCTTCCCCGCCTGTGTGCGCGTGGCTACGAGGTGCTCACACGAGCACACGTGTGCACAGACACACCTGTGTGCATATCTGCGTGCACACTGCGTGCTGTGGGCGCACATGCACTGGCACGTGTGTGCATATCTGCAGGTCCACGCGGTGGGCATGGCCTGGGTGTCGGTCTGTCTGAGCCCTGGGGTGAGCGCCCACGTTCACAGGTGAGGGGGGTGTGGCCTCCAGGGAGCCTGGGGCACCCAGACCCTCTGCCCGGAGTGCCCCACGCGCGCCATGAGGTGCTCGATTCCCGGGGGGCAGCGCGCACCCCGCTCCTCTGGGACAGCAGACAGGGAACTGGGGGCGGGGAGCACCCGCTCAGGGAGAACACCCCGAGGCCAGTGTCACCCAAAGAGAAAGGCACGCGGCCAGTCCCAGCTGAGGGCCCAGCGCACAGGCGGCCTGCCTGTCCCACCCCCTTAGCAGCGTCTAAAGGGCCTCCCTCCCCGTCCTGACCTGCAAGCCCAGCAGACCGAGCCTGCTGCAGCCGGGGAGCCCAGACCGGCTGCCCGCCTGCCACCCCCTGCTGCCCGCCTGCCACCCCCTGCCGCCTGCCTGCCGCCCCCTGCTGCCTGGCCCTCCCACAAGCCCCTGGGGGGGGGGAGACACTGGCTGTAGGTGCCCCTTCCTGGGACTTGGGGCCCAGCCAGGAGGGGGGCAGGGCTGGCCGCACCCACGTGGCCCCGCTGGTCTGGGTTCGGCAAGCTTATGCTGAACCGGGAGGCACCCTGCTCACCCAGGGCCCAGAGCGGGAGGCCGGGCTGGGGTACCAAGGCCGCTGCCATTGGCCCTGCGGCCCGCACAGACCAGACCCCCCGCAGGGACGCCCCAGCTGCGGTGGAAACGGTACTTAGCCCAGCCTCATGTGCCCTGCCACCCCCACGCTCTGCCCCCCACTCAGCCCACGCTGGAGGCCTGCCCCCCCGCCCCCACTTCTGGGAAAGTCCTGCCAGCTCCACCCCCTCCGCCCCGCCCGTAGGCTCCACGCGTGTGCGTGCAGCAGCAGAGACACGCTCCAGCCCCTTCCCTGGCCTACAGGCTCAGAGCCCCGTCTCCGCGGCTCCTCCTGAGGCCGCACCAGCAGGGAGAGGCAGCCACCTCCCCTGCTCCCCAACCTCCACGGCCCAGAATCACCTCCCGCCCCGTCTCCTCACCCTCTCCTCTCAGCAGGTCCATCCCCGCCTCAGGGCGGCTGCAGACACCGCCTCTTCGCAGGCCACCCGGACTGCGTGCCTGAGCAGCTACGGTCACCCGCTTCCCCATCACCCCCTCCCCTCGCCCCCCCCCGTCCCCTCCCCAGCATCGCTGGGCCACGGCGCCTGTCCTCAGTCCACAGCCTGTCACCCACGGGTGACACTGCTCACCACTGGCTTCCTGCTCCTGCCTCCCCACACCCGTCCCGGACCCGGATCCGGGTCCGTCAGGCGAGGTCGGCCTCCCCGCCCCGCCCCGCCCCGGTCAGGCGCGGCCGCAGGCTCACCCCCGCTCAGCACCGCGTGCTCCTCCACCATCCTGGTCACGTAGGTGTCGGGATCCACACAGAAGTCACTGGAGCCCTGGGGGGGGGCAGGCAAGGAAAGGGGGGTTACCAAGCTAGGCGCCCCCAACCCTCCACTCTCAGAGCAGAGCCTGGTCACCCACCCCCTGAACAGGCTGTGGGACCCCCGGCCTCTGGCCCTGGGGGCCTGACTCGCGTGCCAAGGACAGGACCCGCCCCTTGGGGCCCTCACGACCCACGGGAGGGGGAGCGGCGAGAAGTGTGCCCCCCACGACGGCCCAGCAGACGGATCCGCTGCCACTCACCACAGCCGCGGCCAGCTCCACGCCCAGTGCGCCCCAGCTGACGATCAGCGCCAGGACGCCCAGCAGGCAGACCCTAGGCAACGACAGCCAATCAGCATCCCGGTGAGGGCCCCCCCCCCGGTGAGGGGCCCCCGGGGCCTGACCCGTGAGGAAGGAGGGCGAGGGGGGCTGACTCAGGGGGACTCACCCGACGAGGGTGCCCTTGGAGCTGCGGATGAGGCCGACCAGCACCAGCAGGCAGATGGCCACGTCCAGCAGCAGCAGGCCCAGGTAGCCCAGCCACCTGCGGGACGGAAGGAGGACGGGGGTGTGGGCCGCGGGCTCGGGGCTGGGGGGGTAAGGGTGGGGGCCGGGCAGAGGGCCCTTTCTGGGCAATGGGGCCTGCAGGCCGATGCTCAGGATGCCCCCTGGGACTCCTGCCAGAGCAGCTGCTGCAGACCCGACCCTCCACCCCACACCCCAGGGCCTGGAGGAGGCCGGGCGGCCCTGGCGGAAAAGCTGGGGCAGGAGCAGGGCGGCGCACCTGTACCAGTCGTAGAGGTCCGCCCGCTCGGCCAGCGCCTCCAGGGACACGGCGGCGTTCCTCCAGAAGGGGATGGCGGCCGTGTAGCCCAGCAGCGCGGCCAGCAGGCCCTGCAGCCGCCGCACCGCGCGCAGGGGCTCGGGCCTGGCGGCCAGCTGCTGCTCCAGGCTCTGCAGGCCGGGCTCCGCCGTGAGGTTCAGGGCGGCCGCCGTGTCCCACACCTGCGCGGGGAGCGGAGCCGTGAGCCCGCCCCGTGCCCTCCGCCCACCCCCCTCCCCGCGGGGCCCACAGCTGCGCTGCCCACCGGGGAGCCATGAGCCCGGGGAAGCCATGAACCCGGGGAGCCATGAACCCGGGGAGCCAGGAGCCCGGACCCCCCCCCCCCCAGCAGCACTCACGCGGTCCTGGACCCCCGCCACCGTGCGGTTGGCGTGGCGGAGCGAGTAGGTGGCCCGGTGGACGCCGTCGCTGGTCTCCCCGTTGCCGTAGAAGCCCACGGCGATGCCGGCGCTGGGACAGGCGAGGCCCCGTGAGGCGCCGCCCCTCCCGTCCCGGTCAGACCACGCCCCTCCCGCCCAGGCCCCCCCCTCCTCACCTGCACACCAGCGTGGCGATGATGACGCGCCAGGCCCCGCCCTCCAGGTCAGACCACGCCCCTCCCGGACAGGCCCCGCCCCCAGCCCAGGCCCCGCCCCTCCTCACCTGCACACCAGCGTGGCGTGGCGACGCACCAGGCCCCGCCCTCCCGGTCAGACCACGCCCCTCCGGGCAGGCCCCGCCCCTCTCACCTGCACACCAGCGTGGCGATGATGACGCACCAGGCGGTGCAGCAGCAGTCGGCGTCCAGGTGGTCCTCGGTCTTGCGCCGGCGGCAGCACAGCCAGAAGGAGTAGAGCAGCAGGAAGAGCAGGTCCAGGGCCAGGCAGGCCAGCGCGGCGGCCCCGAGCAGCAGCAGCGCCTGAGGGGGGCGGCGGTGAGGGCTCCCGCCCCCACCAACCGCCCCTCGCTCCAGCCCGGCCCGGGCTCCCAGAGCCCCCAGCCCTCGGGCAGGAGAACCCCGTACTAGACCCCTCCCAGCCTGCACCCGCCCCAGGGGGGCCTCCGCCTCGGGCCCCAGCACCAAGGCAGCCGCTGAGCAGGGTCCCCCCGCGGAGCCTGAGGCAGGTCTCCCAGAGGCAGGCACAGCGGGGACCCCGCCTGTCCGCGGCAGGGCCCGCGCACACAGGGCCTGGGGGGGGGGTGCTGGCACCGGCCCCCTCACCCTCCGCCCGCTCCGGCCCAGCCGCCTCCTCAGATCTTGGAGCCCCGGAGCCCACCACGTCCCCTACCTTGTCCCCCACCTTGTCCGGGGCTCCCTCCTGTCCCCCCCCCCCAGGCTGGCCCCCAGGGAAGCCCGGCCATGTCCTCCTCGGGGGAGGGGGAGGAGACAGCACAGAGCCCCATGGGCCCCTTCACCCCATTTCGCTGACAGAGAACTTGGGAGAAGGTGCGAACTTCTGGGGTGCAGGGCTGTGCCCCTCACGGCAGGTGCCCCCGCAGGCACCATCCCTGCTGCCCCAGGAGGCCCCTGGAGCACCCTCCCCCCTCAGAGGGGTGCCCGGGCCTGAGCCTGGGAGCTGTGGGGTGGGACACCCAGGTCCGCCTGCCCCCAGCAGGGCCCCTGGGACTGCAGCATCCCAGCCCTGCCAGCCGCTGTCTCCCGGGAGACGGTTGCCAGGCAGCAGGGGGAGGAGGCACTGGCTTGGGAAGGCCGGGGCACCACGAGGGTAGCAGTCCAGGCTGCCCCTGCTGCCCAGCAAGCAATGGGCACTGTGGGCGGGGGCAGCCACCCACCGCCTTGCACGGCGAGAGCCGGCAGGTCCCGTGGGCCCCACTGCCCCTGCCCACCAGCTGGACGGGGAGGGGTGGGGAGCGGCGAGCGCCAGCGCCACCTCTCAGCCCAGGCTCTCGAGGTCCCTCCGGGGCATTCATGTGTCCGTGGGGCCTCCGAGGATGGGGGGGGAGTAGCTTGCCCAAGGTCACGGGGAGACGGGCCAGGACCGTGGGGGGGGGGACATTCATCTTGAAGGCCTGGTATCAGACACCCCCCCCCCAGCACTGCCCAGCACGGGGAGTCCCTGAACATTAGGGGGCTTGGAAGAGCGCCCTCTTGTGGGTCCCCTGGGTCTACCCTCATGCTCGGCTGGACCATCTCACAGGGTCAGAGGCAAAGGGCAGGACAGCCACCGCCCGGGGCCCGGGCTCCGAGTGAGGCCTCCCTTTCACAGCCAAAGCCCGGCCGGCTGGTCAGCCACCTGGTCCCTCCCGGGCTCTGCACCGGACACCCCCACCCCCAGACCAGGCATCCCCCAGAGACAGCGCGAGGAGGCGCGGGGGGCGGGAGCTGGCCGGACGGCGCCAGGACCACCCACTCCCTTTGCCGGATGAGAGGGCGGAGGCGAGATAGCATCACTGGCCGCCGGATCCTGGCACCCGGGCTCCGCGGCTCCCGGTCGGGAGGTGCCAGGGCCTGCCTCCCCCGCCCGCCGCGGGCAGCGGCGCCTGGACCTTCCTCTCCGGCTCTGATTCACTTCGCTTTGCTGTTGTGGGCTGTTCTTTTGGGGTTTTCTCTCTTTTTTTAAAGCCACAAACACGAGCTACATTATAATTAAAACACAAAACCAGAAACTGGTGAGCAGCTCTCCAGCGGGCGTGGGAGGCCTCCGGGCAGGCCCTGCCCTGGAGATCGGGCGGCAGGGGAGAGGGCCCGGCACCCCGGCTCCCACAGCACCCCCAAACCCAGGCCCCAGAGGGTCAGCCCTCAGGGAGCCAGGGTGCCAGGTTCAGCGGGGCTCCTCCGCCTGTTCTGGAGGTGAGGGGGGGTCTGACTGACCTCCGCGCCACAGAGGGAGGGGTGGCATCACTGCTGGGTGCTCCTCAGGCTGGATGGCTCGTGTGGAAAGGCTTTTTCCCGGGGAGCCCCGTCTGCCTGCCTGGCCTGCTCTCTGCCCCCGTCCCCCAGGGGATGCTGGGAAGCTTCAGGAAGCTCCTCTGCAGCCTGGCACGCAGGGTGCTCAGAAAGGCGGGCCTCAGGACCCACCCCGAGCTCCGACAGACCGGCCAGCTTCCTCCCGGGAGCCTTAACGCGAGGACAGTGGTGGCCAGTGTGGCCCTGGGAGGCCCTGTATCCCAGCCCCCCAGGGAGAGGAGGGAACCGGGTCCCAGCCCTGCACAGAGGCCAGAGCGCCTGTCCTCCCGTCCCCCCGCCTGTCCTCCCGTCCCCCCGCCAGTCCTCCCGTCCCCCCGCCTGTCCTCCCGTCCCCCCGCCTGTCCTCCCGTCCCCCCGCCAGTCCTCCCGTCCCCCCGCCAGTCCTCCCGTCCCCCCGCCAGTCCTCCCGTCCCCCCGCCTGTCCTCCCGTCCCCCCGCCTGTCCTCCCGTCCCCCCGCCAGTCCTCCCGTCCCCCCGCCAGTCCTCCCGTCCCCCCGCCTGTCCTCCCGTCCCCCCGCCTGTCCTCCTGTCCCCTGTCCCCAGGGCCGGGGCCACGCGTGGCCTTTGGCCTTTGCCCAGTTCCGAGGCAGAGCGCAGGGATCAGCTTCGAGGCTTCCCCGGCCCCGCCCGCCCGCCCGCCCGCCCGCCCGCTGGCGCCCGCTCCGGCTTCCCAGGCCCATTCAGAAAGAGGGGACTGTCTGCTCAGCATCTGGCTCTGACCACATGGAATTTTCCGTCGGTCAGCGATGGAAGTGATGTCAGCGCCCGGTCAGCGAGGCGAGATGCTTGGGCCGCGTCCTGACCGCCGGCCACAGCGCTGGCTCCCCGCCACCCGCAGCGCCAGGAGCGCCCGGCTCGGCGCGGACGGACACGGGCAGGACGGCGGCCCCGACCCTCCCGCTCCGCTCCAGCCTGGACCACGCCTCCTTCAAGGCCCCTGCAGCCCCCGCCCCCCACAAAGCGTATCCAGGAGCGGGCCCTGCCCCAGCCACATTCTCCCCGCGCCCCACGGCCCCCAAAACGCCGAGCCGAGCTCGGGTCCCAGCCCCCACTGGCCTGGCAGGGAGACGGCGGGAAGGGCCCGGGGCAGTGCTGTCCTGTGGGAGGCAGCCCCACGGGGGGTGGGCGGGGATGTCCTGGCTGAGCCCCAAGCTTGCTGGCAGCCTGGCTGCAAGGGGCCCCACGCCAGCCCAAGGGGCGGGCTACGGGCACCCCGAACCTTACTAACATTGTGCAGCCTGAGGGCACGGTGACAGAGGGCCGCGAGCTGGGCCCGCCAGCCGCTCCTCCTTTGGCCTAAACACGCCGGTCAGATACCGTGTGGGCACCCCGTGCAGAGTGGCAGCTCGGCGCCGGCACAGCCACCCCCAAATGCCCCGGACCACCAGCGCCACGCACGGCCCGCCCAGCACCTCCACGTGCCCCTGCGGGGAGCACGTCACACACAGCACAGGCACCCCCCCAGCTCCCGGCACCGGCTCTGCCCTCTGCCCGCCCCGTCCACAGCCTCCGCCCGGAGACCTCACAGGGACCTGACCCAGCCCAGAGGACACAGCCCGGACCCTGCTGCCCGGCCGCAGCGTGACCCCTTGGCCAGCCTCGCTGCGGGCGCCACGCGCACCAGCAGCTGGAGAGGGCAGGGGACTCCCCCAGGCACAGCCGGGGTGGCAGCGGCCTGCAGCCTCTGGCAGGAGCCCAGGAGGCGGCTCCCCGCTCCCGACAGGTGGGGCAGGGAGGCCTCAGAGGGGCCGGGGCCCTCAGTGCCCGTCACACACGCTGGCACGCTGGCCTCGCAGCCTGCGTGAGCAGAGGCCGAGGCCGGGCACTGGGGCCACGGGGCAGACAGCTGTGCTGGGGGCCGTCTCCCAGAGCCCGCAGTGCAGGCCGCAGGCTCAGAAGGACCGGGTGCAGAAGCGTCAGGGGGTGTCAGTGGCTGCCAGGGGGGCACCATGAGGGGGACAGTGTGGGCAGAGGCCAGGCGCAGGCCCAGGCTGCAGACCTGCGCCCGCAGTGCCAGGGGCAGAGTGGGGGCTGTAGGGAGTGGGCGGGGCATACAGATGTGGGGGAGCAATGGGCCCCAGCGCTGCCTCCTTTGGAAGACGGGGTCAGGGCATCCATAGGAGCCCCCCAAGTCCTGCTGCAGCCCTGGGTGTGTGGTGAGGAGAGGGGAGTGGGTGCTGGGCTGAACCCCTTGTGCCCGGTCGCCCGCTGGGAAGGCGCACGTCCCAGAGCAGCCGACTCCTAGGGCTGGCTCTCTGCCTCAGCACCCACAGGCTCCCTGCGGCTCCAGACCACCAACGGGGAGGCACCCACTTCCCATGCCGGGCTGAGGGGTGCGTGCTGAGGGCCAGGCCCAGACGAGGGGTGCAGGCTGGCTGTGCGGCCGCGCCACAGCCCCCGCCCCTCACAGGCTTGGCCGGGGCTCCGCGATGCCGGCCAGAAATTAAAAACACATTTCCAGGGAGCGGGCTCGGGCTTCTCGAATTCCATGCCGGTGAGCTCGTGGCCCTGCGGGAGCCTGCGAGGGGCCCCGCTCTGTCCAATCCCGCCCGCCCTCCCGCCGGGGGCCGAGGACCCAGGTCCAAGGTCCAAGGTCCGAGCCGGCCGGGCAGACACTGGCTGCGCTCTCATCTCTCTGCTCGGCACACACCACGCTCACCTCCCGCCAGGAGCCCCGGGGACCGGGCCTGGGGCCCAGGGGGGCTCTGACCAGTCACCCAGGCCCAGCACACACACACACACACACACACACCCCGCCCCCCGCAGCCAGACCACGTGGAGGAAATGCGGAGGCCGCGGGAGGCTGAGCACACGCCAGACCCGCACCTGGGCGCGTGCGGCTCTTCCGGTCACTGCTCTAGTGCCGCCCCGTGCGCCCCGAAACCCCTCTGCCTCCACCACGGCTGTGAGCGCCCTGCACCCCCTCCGGGGACCGGCCCGGCCTCAGAGGGGCCGTGGCGTCCTCAGGGCTGGTCTCCACCAGGAAGATGAGGCCCGCACCAGTCAGGGCCAGCGCGGGCAGTCCCCCTTCTCGGAGGCAGAGTGGTCACTGAGACTCTGGGAGCCCGGCTCACCCCGTGCCCTAGGCCAGTGGTCAGCAAACTCATCCGTCAGCAGAGCCAGATATCAACAGCACAATACTGACATTCCTTTGGAGAGCCACGTTTTTTTAAACTGAAACTTCTAACGCCTCTTCTTCAACAGACTCGCCCAGGCCGCGGTATTTTGTGGAAGAGCCACACTCAAGGGTCCGAGAGCCGCAGTTTGCCGATCACTGACGGTTCTAGGTCAACAAAGGACAGGCCTCACCCAGCCTCCTGAGCAGGAGGGGAGCACTGAGGGCGGGTGGCACGGTGTGCATGCTCACACACACGTGTGCCCCACCTCCTCTGGGCACACGGAGCCCAGGCCTTGGGGAAGGGGGTGGAAAGGGAGCCCCACGGCCAGGTGCCCTCCCTCGTGGCCAGCTGGCACCGGGGCCCTGGCCTGGAGCCTGGCCTTGTCCCAGGCCACCACATCCCTCCCGTCCCCATCCTGACAGGGCCACCCGCGGCCCCAGCAGGTGTCTGCCTGCCTCGGAGCCCCCGGGGGCCACGTGGGGCACTTCCCACATGGTGACCCCTCTGTCTGCAGATTCGGTTCCTCTTCTCCAGCAGAGGACTCAGCAGAGCTGCCTGGGGGAGGGGTCCAGGCAAAGAGCCAGGTGGTTCTACCCCCCCCCCCGAGGCTCAGAAGCTGCTCAGGGCTGAGTCCACGGGCAGGGCAGTGCCTGGCCAGCGAGGAGCCTGCCATGTCTCCCGCGCGCTGATGCCGGTGCCCGTGGCCTCGGCTCTGCTCCTCGGGCTGACGGTGCCCAGAAGACGTGCCTCTCGGCACAGAGGGCCCGAGCGCCCCGGCCCGGCTCCCACGGCTGCTGCCCTGCCCCAGCGTCCCCCCCAGAGCTGTCCCGGCCTCAGACCCTCCACGACCGGGAGCGAGGGCCCGACCAGAGCTGTGGTGCAGACCCCGCAGCTCGCCGGGCGGGGACTCGGTCCGGCCCACACTGACCCCTCAGCGGGGGCAGCTGGTGGCGGAGCACTGAGCAGCCAGCCAGCCCTCTGCTGCCCAGACCCCAGCTCAGCCAATGGGATTCTCCCCGGAACCTGGACACTGAGCGGGAGGGGCACAGGCAGAGGCCACTGGGCCCGGGGACGCCCTGGCCCCCGCCCATGCATGGGCCCCGCACCCCAAACCAAGCGTGTGAGCTGTCCGTGCAGGGGCTCTGGCGCTCGGGACCGGACTGCCCCCGGACCCAGGCCACGCCCCCGGAAACAAGGACCACGGACACGGTCCCCAGCACGTGACACTTCAGGAGGTGACAGAGGGCAGGCGCGATGCCAGTTCTCCGCGCTCCCCCCTCCCGCCCCCAGGACGGGTGTGCGGACGGAGTCCTGGGGGAGGGACTTGTTTTCTCTCCAGCTCGCTCCTATTTTCCAGATGCTTGGAGGACGTGTCTCCCTCTCGTAAACGAGGAGAGGAGACGAATGCCGCTGTCTAACGGGAGCGGCTCCTTCCCGTCAGCGGCCAGGATGGCACCGGGGCCAGCACCACCCCTCGGACAGGACCCTCTGCCACCGAGCTGCTGCAGGCAGGGCTGGCCTGGCCTGAATCGCATTAAACCCGGCGCTGGGTTCTTGGGGAGACCCCAGCAGTCCCAAACCCCTCTCGGGGGCCATTCCGCCCTCCCAGGCGGCGTGCGTGGACCGGAGGGGCTGAGGCTCGGCTTCCCTGCCTCAGGGCCTTTGCACGTGCTGTGCCCCTGCCCGGACCCCTCTTCCCTAAGGCCTCTCACAGCTACCGCGGCCCACGTTTAGGGTCTTGCAGGAAGCATCCCAGTACCCAGGCTCTTATTAAGAAAACCCCCCACCTCCCCAATCTCTGCCCGCCCCAACTGGGCAAACCTGAGGCAAAGCCACCGTCCAGCCTGGAAGACGGCGCAGAGTGCCCACTGCAGACTGGGCTCCAGGAAGGTCCCGGGCTGCTGCCTGTGCATAGTCTCCCTGACCCCCCGGCCCCCCAGGCCCTGCCTGACCCCCCACAGCACTGACACCAGGCCGTACCCCTGTTTCTCATCCGTGTGGAGCTTCCAGAGCCCCTGAGCTGACAAGGGCAGAGAGAACGACCTCGCCTCGTGACCCCGAGCCAGTCTCCGCTCTGCACCTCAGCTTGCTCATCTGTGCAATGGAGTCCTCACCTCCCAGGCTGGTGTGGCCAAGGGCTGGTGACAGATCTCCCCCCACAGCGTCCCAGTGGGGTTCACCCTGGCTCCCCACAGCGGGTGGGGGGCAGGAGACAGCAAAGGAGGGCCAAGGCCGGTCTCCCTGCCACCCCTCCAGCCAGGCCCGCCTTTCCCTGGCCGGCCAGGAGGGCTTCGCCGTGGCCCAGGGCAGCCCACTGCCCCCGCCCGGGAGCAGAGCCGGGCCTTCGGGGGGAGGCCTTGGCCTGTCCAGGGCACCGCTCGAGGCAGAGGCAGCGCACCCCAGGCCTGCTTGGCGCCCGCGGGGGGCGGAGGGATGCAGACGCTGGTTTCCACCCCGTGAATTATTCAGCGCTCACTCGCTCTCCGAGAGGAGGCGGGAGGGGGTGAGTCAGAGCCTCCCACACGGAGCGGACAGGCTCGGGGGCCGCCCACCGGCAGGGTCCTCCGGGGCAAAGGGTCTGCAGGCGGCCAGGCTGTGCCCGGGGGCCTCCAGCGCCCCAGGTGTGTGCCCCCACTCACTCTCTACCGATGTCCTGGAATCCCAGCTGGCACGGGGCGGGGGGGGGGGGCACCCCGAGAGCAGGAGCCAGGCGGTCAGGCCAAGCGTGGTTGGCAGTGTGCAGAGGTGGCAGCTCAGGGCCGGCCGGCAGGACAGCTC
The DNA here is from genome assembly GCA_036971965.1 of Nyctalus aviator. NCBI lineage: Eukaryota > Metazoa > Chordata > Mammalia > Chiroptera > Vespertilionidae > Nyctalus > Nyctalus aviator. The sequence continues at coordinate 95,918,105 of CM072927.1, read as the reverse complement.
GGCAGCCGACAGCCCAGGTGCCCCAGGGGCTGCAGAATGGCGGGTGGCAGGGAACTGCTGCCTCAGGTCAGGCCCAGCCCCTGGCCTGAGAATGCAGAGCCCCCCGCGGGTGAGACAGAGCCCCCGGGCTGGTGAGACAGAGGCCCGGGGGGGGGGGGGGGGGGAGGGTGAGGCAGAGCCAGTGCTCAGGGTTCCTGCAGGCCCCCGGGGCTGGGCCTCCAGAATGCGGGTGCTGGTTTCACACGCTTTTGCTGCCTCGGGCGTGCGGGCCAGCCCCTCACCCCTTCCTAACGCGCTCAGCAGGCTGGCGCCGGGGTGCCCACAGCATCCTCGCCCTCGAGGCTGGCTCTCTGCCTCGGAGAGGAGTTCGGCCCAGGTGGGGAGGGACACGGTCCACGGGGCACCGGACTCTCGGGCCGTCTGGACGAGCTAAGCCCATGCCCCCCACCCCGGGGCTGTGCAATGATTGCCAGACGCAGCCCTGAGGGGTTCCAGGTGACCGGGCGCCGGGTCCTCGGGGCTGGAACCCGGATCCGGGCGGGAAGGCACAGCCACGGCCTGGTCCTGGGTCCCGGGCCTGCTCCGGCTGCAGGGCGACCCTCAGCACACACCGCGCCGACCACCGCGGGGTCCTCTGGGGGGGGGCTCTGCCCCGGGACGGACAGGGGCCTGGCAGGCGCTGACAGCTGGCGGAGGGGCTCCACGGAACCCCGGAAAGGAGGGCCTAAGTGACCCCAGAAGGGGAGCCAGGCTGCAGGAGGGCCCGCACCCTCGGTGGGGCAGGGGGTCCTGAAGCCGGAAAGGAGTGACCCAGGGAGACCCTCACGCCGGGGGCGGCCTGATGCCGGAGGGGCGGCCTCCGGGGGGCGCTGGCGGCCGGGGAGGAGGAGGGGGCCGGCCGCCGCCGATGGGGGAGGGGCCGGACCTCCGAGAGGAAGGGCCCGGACCCGGCGCCCGCCCGCCCGCCCGCGCCCCCGCCCGGCCCGGGCACCTGCTGGTAGTCGGGGTCCTCGGGCCGGAACTGGCTGCCGGTGGGCTCCCAGCGCAGGCTCAGGTGCGGCAGCCGGTGCAGGAGGCTCACCCACCAGGGCGCCGCGTAGCTGACCCCGGCCATGGCGGCCCGAAGCCGCACGCACGCGGCCGCCGCGCGCTCCTCGCCGGCCCGGGCGCGGGGTTCAGGGGCCCGCCGACCCCGGCCCGCTCGCCCGCATCGCCCGCGCGCCCCTGGGCCCGGCCCGGCCCGGCTCGGCCCGGCTCGGCGGTGCTCGTCGGCGCTCGGCTCCGCTCGGCCGCCCGCGCCCGCCGCCTCTTTGTTCGCCGCCGCCGCCGCCTCCGCGCGCCCCCGCCCGCCGCCGCCGGCCCGCCCCCGCCCCGCCATTGGCCCGCCGCCCCCCGGGCCCGCCCCCGCGGCTCTTCGACTCCGCCCCCAATCCCGCCATTGGTCCACCGCCCCCGAGCCCGCCCCCGCGGCTCTTCGACTCCGCCCCTCATCCCGCCATTGGCCCGCCTCCCCCCGGGCCCGCCCTCGCGGCTCTTCGACTTCGCCCCCGCCCCGCCATTGGCCCGCCGCCCTCCGGGCCCGCCCCTCTAGGCTCCCTGACTCCGCCCCCGAGTCTCTATTGGCACGTTGTGCTAGGCCCCGCCCACCAGGACTCCTCCCCCCGCCCCAGCTGAGGGGCGCTGGGCAGGAAAGAGGGGAGGACCAGCGCCCTCTCCCCGCCCGCGGATGGGGACGGGGCTGGAACGCTGGCTGCGGGATGCCCTCACCCCACACCTGCACCCACCCTGCACCCCGGGCGGGAGCCCGAGCTCGTTGGATCCACTATTGCACGTTCATTAAGCTCCTGTGGGGTCGGCCCGCAGCGACCGGGCTGGCCGAGGCGCCCAGTGACCGTCTGTAAAATACGGACAATCTAGATCCAGACCTGGCGGGTCCCCTGGAGCTGTGGGTCTGGGCAAATGACACCCCTCTCTGTGCACCCATGTCCTCCCGGTGGAAGGGGAGAGGGATGAATGTGATGCAGTACGGGCTGTAAGGGCCTGGGGGCAGCCGGAGCCCCGCCCTGGCCCTCCCTTCCGGAAAGGTGTTGTCTCTGTCCAGACTGAGGGAAAGGAAGCCAGGCAACCTCAGGCCGGGAACCCAGGCCTCTGCCAGGGAGGGCCGGGCACAGATGGTGGGGCTCCGCAGGCTGTGCTCCCCATTGGGCAGCCCCATGCCCGTTCCAGTGCAGGTTGGAGCCCCGACACGGAGGGGACTGAAGACGCTGTGGTGCCTGGCCCTGGGCACTCTCACACCAGGTCCGTAGGTGTGTCTGTTGGCTCTGGCTCCTCACCACCCTGGGGCATTACTTCTGGATCTGCGTCTGAGAACCAGGCTCCCGGGCCCCGCTGCGCCCGGCTCAGCTGGCTCAGCCAGCTCGGCGAGCAGCCGGGCCTCCTGGCAGGCTGGGCAGTGGCTTCTCGGGAGGCCTGTCCATCTGCTCATCCCACTGCCTGGCCCTCCCGCTTCCCTGGAATGAGGCGGCAGGCAGGGGAGGTGGGGGCAAGGCGCCTTTGCAAGCTGTGGTCCCTGCTCTCAGGACATGTACAGACACCCCCAGGTGGAGCATATGGCAGGGCGGGAGGAGGGGGTCACACCGCCATCCCCACAGGACTCGGTTCCTGGCTCCTGTGACCACCAGCAGCTCACACGGCCACAGACCCCTGCTCTGCCCAGCACCGGTGTGGCAGGCCCGCCAGGGTCCCCGCGTGGAGGCACGGGGTCCGTGAACTTTCCAGAAGCCTCCCAAATGGCGCATCCTCCTGCCCAGGCCAGAAAGCTGCCCCAGACCCGACATGCCACGCTGACTCGGTGCGATGGGCTGGCTGTTGCCCCAACAGGTCGGCTCCGGTCCTGCTTCCTGGGCCGCGGACTGAGTCACTGTGGACGGAGGTCACGCCAGGCCCCAGGCTGTGGCCGGAGACAGAGATGCGGGAGGACGCGCTGAGAGATGGAGGCAGAGAGGGGGCGATGCGTCTACAGGGAGGACCCCGAGGAGTCCGGAGCCACCCCGAGCTCAGCCTCAGAAGCGACTGGGGATCCGGCACCGGGATCCCGACCTCAGCCTCCAGAGCCGACCGCGGTCCCTGCTGGACGTGTGGCTGGACCCTGGCCGTTAGTCCCATTCCACAGACGGAGCCACCGAGGCCCAGATCGCGCCGTGGCTCGGGAGGCATGAGCTTGCCACCCAGTTAGGGACCAGATTCCAGCCCGGCCGCAGCAGGATGACCTGACACGGGGCACAGCCCGGGAAGGCAGAGACGGATGGGTCCGTAGTGCCGGCAGGCAGGGCCTGGGCCGCCGGGATGAGCCGGCGTGACTCAGGGTGAGTCAGGGAGGTGACAGATAGGGAATGGCGAGGTCTCTCCCAGCGAAGGAAGTGGCCCCAGGCGGTGCCCCTCCTCCAGGGACCGGAAGCCTGGACTGCCTGCCCAGAGGACAGGAAGGACAGCCCTGCGTGGCCGCTCCACCCTGGCCCTGTCCTCCCTCTCTTCTTCTTCTTCTTCTTCTTTTTTTTTTTTTTTTTTAATAGATTTCCATTGATTTTAGAGAGGAAGGGAGAGGGAGAGATACAGAAACATCAACGATTCGAGAAGATCATTGATCAGCTGCCTTCCGCACGCCCCCCACTGGGGATCGAGCCCACAACCCCAGGCATGTGCCTTTGACCAGCATCAAACCCGGGACCCTTCAATCCGCAGACTGACACTATCCACTGAGCAAACCCGGCCAGGGCTCCTCCTTTCTCCTGTTTACAGACCTGTGCCCTGTGCACGCTCAGGCCTCGGGGGGCTCTGCCTGCTGTGGCTACAGCGAGGACAGTCACACTGAGCTCGCGGGAACGAGAGAAGCACAGGCAATGCCCGACGCAGCAGCGCGGTCTGCGGGCCAGAGGGTGACAACGGCGATGGACCAGTGCAGCACCGCGGCCCAGCCACACCCGAGGACCATGCGGCCAGTGGCTACTTCGGGGTCTGGCACCCCGGTGCCGCCCGTGAGGAGCCTGCGAGGACTCCACAGACAGCGGGGTTCCCTCACTGCGGGGCAGGATGGCACCTCCTCAGAGACGGACGGACAGGGGGTCAGAGGCGGCAGGGCCTGGCGAGGGGGAGTGAGTGCTGAGTAAGGATGGGGTTTCCTCCCGGGTGGTGGGAATGTTCCGGAACAGAGTGGTGATGGTGCAGGCATTGTGAATGCGCTAAAGGGCACTGAGTTAGACCCCGGATGGTTCAAACGGGGATGCAACTCACCCCACTGCCTCCCCAGGACGCATGTGAGAGGGCCTCCCTTGGAATCTCCCTCCCTCCCTCCCTCCTCCCTCCCTCCCGGGAAGCAGAGTGTGTGGGTGTCCCTGGGAGGAGAAGCCCGGGCACCGGGCCTGAGCCCGTTGGCAGCACCTAGGACGGAGGGGGAGGCCGGGCCAGGCGCTGCCCAGGCCGAGGCCCAGGCCCAGGTCCAGCTCCGGGCCGGCCGCGGTGGCTGAGGCTCCGGCGGGGCCTCCCCAGACCCGTGGAGCCTGGAGAGAGGCCAGGGGGCCGGCCCGGGGCTGGGGCGGAAGCCAGGACAATGGAATCCTGCATCGGGCTGGCCCACGGCGGCTCGCTTTTTCCGCGGGAAGAGCTCACAGGAGCGCGGGAGGCGGCTTCCCTAGCGCCCCGGTGCTGCGGCCAGCCCAGCCTGCTCGCCGCCGACACGGGCTGGTGGGCCCGGCTGCCCGAGAACCACGGGCGTGCTCACGCCGGCACGGTGACATCCCGTGTCTGCCACGCGCCAGGGCCAGGACACGACACGCGTCCCCTGCGTCTCCTCCTCCGTCCACTGTAAGCGGCATCGGCCGCGCTGAAGGGGAGGCGTGGGAGTGCCAGCCGCCAGCGGCGGCGCCGTCCGGAGAACCACCGCCACGCGGGGGGCCAGAGCTGGGCCGCCTTGGGGGACGGTGTCCTCAGACGTCTGGCCACTGCCAAGTCCCGGGGGCCTTCGCCCAGGGCCTCGCCCCCATGACACAGGACACCACGCTTTTGAAAGAGGCGGCGGCGAGGGGAGACGAGGTGCAGACAGAGGGGACCCCGCCTTGTCTCTGGGCGGACGCTCTCCCCGACAGCCCGCCGAGCGATCAGCTTACAAAGCCGGAGGCCCGTCACCTGCTGCTCCCGGACCCGCCTGGGGCCGCGGCTGGGGCTCAGCAGGCCGTTCTCCGTCCCATGGCAGCTCCGAGGGGGCGGGGGCGGGGGCTGGCGCTGGTCTGTGGGCCAGGGGCTCCTGAGGCCACCTGGGATGTCCGCCTGGCATCTCGGCGAGGCAAGAGGGTGCAAGTCCAAGTGCGGGCGGCCTGCAGGGTGCCACGTCTGAGGCTTGTCTGCCAAGGCCATGCGGGCGAAGGCCTGGACACGGGAGGCGCAGGCACGGAGGCGCGAACACCGGGGCGGTGATAGACACGGGCCGGGATGTGGCCTTGACAATTCTGATTCCCAGGCTCACACACGGGGAAGATGCCGCTCGTCAGCCAGCAAAGCCGCTCGCACCCTGCGGGCACGGCAGGGCTGGACCGAATGGTGGGCACGGGCGTGGAGGCTGGTGTGGCCTCCCCTGCAGCCTCACTCCCCCCGCAGCATCGGGGCCTGTGTGTGTGTGTGTGTGTGTGTGTGTGTGATGGGTGGTGGCAGGGGGGCCTGGCAGCGCGTGGCCCTGCACCGGCCTGGGGACGGCCAGCGGGGTGTGTGTGTGTGTGTGTGTGTGTGTGTGAGATGGTGGTGGCGGGGGGCCTGGCTGGGAGGGACAGGCCTACATCCTCCGAGGCCGGCAGCTGCTCGGGCGTGGGCTGCCCGGGACAGACCCTTTCCAGGGCGCAGGCCCTTCGAGAGGCTGCTGTCTGACCTCGGTCTCCTCGTCCGAAAGCAGGAGTCACCGCCCCACCCCCCGTGGCTGCCAGGACAACCCGGGGAGGCGGCCACAGCTGGAGGCCAGCCCCCCCCCCAACACTAAGCCTGTCCCCACGTGCCCTTGGGGCTGTCACGCCGATAGCAGGGTCTGTCCTGGGGGACCCTGGCCGCCCAGACTCCGAGCCCAGCTCTGACACACCTCGCTCCCTCCCTCCCAGGCGGGGTGTGTGTGTGGGGGGGGACGGGGCAGGGGAGCAGGGGGAGCCAGGGTCGCCCTCCCAGGACGGCGGCCTCTCCGAAGGGCCCTGGGAATATGAGCCAACGTCCTGCTCACGGCCACTGGAGCGTGGGCCTCGCCTCCGCCCTGCCCCCCCCACCCCCCGCCCCGTCTCCTCGGGGGACCTGCCCTGTCCCTCCCTGCTGCCCGGCCTCAGGACCAAGTCCAAAGTCTCCCTCTGCCCTCCCCTCGCCCCTCCCTCCGGCGCTGGGACAGGGGCAGGGCCATGACGTAGTGGGCGCGGGCGTGGGCGCGGCCAGGCCTCAGTAGGTGATGCCCTGGCTGCCGGCTCACAGCCACCGAGACGTGGCACGCTCACTCCCCGTGCACAGATGGGGACACGGAGCGTGCCCAGGCCTGGCCAGGGGGGCCAGCAGCACCCGCAGCCCGGGACCCTCCGGTTCTGCAGCCTGGCTACGGGGCGGGGAGGGGACACTTGGGAGCCGCCGGCCCCACCGGCCATCTGCCCAGGGCTGAGATCCCGGCTCCATGGCACATCGGCTCAGGGCTGCCACCCTGCCTGCTCCACCAGGCCCAGAATGCACTGGGAGGAGGTGGCTGGACTTTCCCCATCTGAGACCCCTGGCCCCACCCCGGGTTCCGGTTGCCCTGAGCGCTCTCCCCTCCTCTCCCATCAGGCTGGCTTCTCTGGGCTCCGGGCTTGGGGCAGAGGAGGGAGGGATGGAGGGGGCAGGGCGGGCAGCATTCACAGCGCCCTCCCAGCCTGTGAGCCATTGTGTGCCCGCCAGGCTGGCAGCGCCCGCCCACCTTCTGAGAGGCGAGCCGAGCGGTCCCCCTCCAGCCACAGCCTCCGTTCCCACGGTCCCGGGGGGCGGGCGGACTCCTGAGCGGCAGCCCTCACAGGCCTCTGCCCCCAGCCGAGGCCCGCCCCGGGCACCGTGCAGGCTGAGGGCCAGGAAGACACCCCCACACCCCCTTCCCCTTTCCTGGGGGGAGGGGCAGCATGCCCGAGCCTCTGGCCCCGCCCCCTCTGCACACGGTGCCCGGGGCCTGCCAGCCTGCCCCACGCGCCTGGGCAGGGTCTCTGGGAGGGGTGGCCTCGGGAGCGCCGCTGGAGACAGACCGGCACACCGATGAGCGGAACCTGCCACCACCAGGCGCTCTGCGGCCGCGCGGGCCGGCCCACGTGCAGCGACTGTTAAACCGGAGCGGCCGTGGGGCCGGCTCTGGCTCTGCGGGAGGCAGTGAGGGCCGGGGCGGGGAGGCTGGCTTCGGGGAGGGCTGTGGCCAGTGGGAGGGGCGGCAGTGTGCCCTGGCCCTCAGTGCTCCGTGCACAGGGAGGCCGGGGGCAGCGGGAGGAGGGGAGAGAGGCCGGCCCCCAGGGCCTCTCCTCTTCCTTAAGACAATGTTTTTACTGACGTCAGAGGGGAAGGGAGAGGGAGAAACATCGCTGATGACAGTCGTGGGTCAGCTGCCTTCTGCGCGCCCCACACTGGGGGTCGAGCCCGCAGCCCGGGCATGGGCCCTGACCGGGAACCGAACCCTGACCTCCGATTCATAGGTTCATGCTCAACCATGGAGCCACACCAGCCGGGCTACTCTTCATTTTAAAAAATTAACCTTTAATCCTCACCCGAAGGTATTTTTTCCATTGCCTTTTAGAGGGTGGAAGGGAGGGGTGAGAGAAACATCCGTGTGGGAGACACATTGGTTGGCTGCCTCCCACATGTGCGCCAACAGAGGCAGGGATCCAGCCTGCAACCAGGCACATGCCCTTGGCCAGGAATCGAACCCATGACCCTCTGGTCCTCCAGTCGACATACCCACTGAGCACCCCAGCCAGGGCTCCCCTTGGTCTTACATTCCATTTCAGACGTGTGTGCCCGGAGCGGGGGCAGCGCTTTGGGGCACACGCACCCCTTCCCAGGGGGGAGGAAGTCCCCACACCTGCTTCTTCAGGAAGGATCCCCCCCAACCCCTCCCCTAGCAGTGCCTCCAGGGGGCGCCCCAGGCTGCACGCTGGGCCCCGGGGGGAGTGGAAGGGTGGCCCCTCCAAGGCCTTTGGCTGCGCCCAGCAGGGGGCTGACCGCAGCTCACCCTTCGCTAGAGCGCTGAACCCCAGCGAGCTGAAGGGAAGGCTCGAGCTGAAGGGAAGGCTCGGATCCGGACTTCCCGTTTCCCTGGCAACGGGCGGGCGCATTCCCGCCTTACATCATCGGGTCAGGCTGGTCTCTGAGGCGGAGAGAGTTCCTGAGGGAAGCCAGGGGCTGTGTGTGTGTGAGTGTGTGCGCGCGCGCGGGCGCCCCTGACACACATTTCTATGGTTACAGGCCGGCTCTCCTTTCCCGGGGGGAGGCTCCACACACTCTGGACCCCCCGCCGCCAGCTGCCTCTGCTCTGACCGCCTCGGGGAGCGTGTGGCAGGCTGTCTGATGTGCCCGCTCCCCGCCGTCACGGCCCACAGGCCCCGTGCTCTGCTACCACCGTCTCCTAGCGCCACTGCCAGCTCGCCATGCGGGCGTCGGCTACCGGCCGGGCCTGGCACACGCCTCGGCCAACCCCAGGTCACTGGGGGCTCAGAGCAGCTCCGCCAGGGCCAGCGCCGGCAGCAGCGCACGCGGACAGACCACGGACACGCCTGTCTGCTGGGCGCTGGGAAGCCAGGCTCCCAGGACACGCGGACGCCGTCCTAGGCCCGTCCTGGCCGCGGCACCTAGCTTGGCCCGGAACACGTCTCTCCCTGCGGCCGAGCAGAGTGGAGTGGGGTTCGGGGATGCCCCTTTCCTCTCCTGGTGCTCAAGTCCTCGCTGGGAGCAGGAGACACATCGGGGGACGGACAGGGCGCCTGGAGGCAGCCAGCGTGCGGTCCCCGTAGCCTGGCAGACAGGCTGGCATGAGCCCAGCCACGCCTGGGAGCAATGAAACGGGCAGGTTTCCGGCGAGGGTGACAATGGTGGCAAACGGCTTTATTCACAATGGCCGCGGCTCGGGGCAGGGGGCTCACTCCCGTCTCAACCACGAGGGCAGCTGGACACGGCGGACGGAGGCCTGCCCGCCCGGTCACGCTCCAGAGGGCACTTGGGCTTTAAGGACGCAGGAGGTGGTCAGCTGCTTGGGCTGGGGGGGCGGGAGGTGGGCCTGCAGGTTGGTGTCGGCTCTCAGGTCCTCGGAGCCCGAGCCACGGGCCACTGCGCGACCTGTTCCAGCCCCCCTACCCGCCCCACTGCGGACGGGCTGGCACCTCCTCTCCCAGTGCCCCCGCCTCAGGGCCGTGCCCGTCCTCCTGCCACGCAGACGAGCCCTGGTCAGCACAGCCACGCCCAGGCCGCCCCGCCTCCCACCCTCGGGCAACCACGCTCCACACACGCTGGCAGCCCCGCACCCGCCTGGCCTCCCTCCTCTTCCTGCCGGAGTCCGGGCCACTTCCCACCAGCGCCCGCCTCCCAAGGCTGCAGTCTGTCCGTGTGGGGTAGGAACTGAGCTAAGGGTGGCCCTGTGGGACAGACAGCCGGCCGGGCCACGAGGGAGTGTCCCTGGAGCCTGAGGGGTGGTCCCCGCACCCAGGTCGTGGGCGGGTCCCCCCACAGCTCCGCAGCCAATGACATGAGGTCGCTGGGGAGACAGGTGAGCTCACTGACAGGGCGAGGTGATGGCCAGGCGTGCAGGGAAATGGCCCAGAGCCACCCCTCCCCGACACGCAGACCCAGCCAGCCTCCCCAGGAGCCTCCGTCCTGCTACCTCCCCTTCCCACCCCCAGGCTCACGCAGGCCCTGCTCCCTCACCTGGCCCTGCCCCCGGCCCCCTGCGGGCCTCAGCACTGGTGCCCACCTGGGCGCTGGGAGTGGGTGCCAGTCTGGCAGCAGGAGGGGGCGAGCCCTGGGTCCCAGCCCTGCACGTGTGCCGGCAGGGGCCGGGCCATCTCCAGGGAACAGTCTCGGGTCTGAGGGGCTGGGCCACAGGCAGGCTGCACACCGCACAGCCACAGCATCGCCCATCAAGTCACGGAGGCGCGGTGTGTGCTGGGGCCAGGGCACAGGACGTACGCACATCCACACGGTCCAGCACACACGCCTGTGCCGGCACCCAGCAGCCGGCGGGAGGGGAAGGTCGGCCCACCCTGCGGACACCAGCCCGGGAGCGAGCACCGGCCCGCGGGGAGAGGACGCTCGGCTCCCACAAACCAGCCACACGAGAAGCCGGAGGTGCGAGGGAGAGCAGGTCCTGTTCTTCCCTGAGAAAGTGAGCCCGGCAGGGCCTGTCCCCGGCGGCTTCCTCCTGAGCTAGCCCTCGGCCGACAGCGAGTCCCCCCGCGCGGGGCGCCTGCAGGGGGCCAGGGCGGGGGGCAGGGGGGCGCTCCTCTTGGCGGGCAGAGCGGGAGCCATGACGACCTCGTCCGAGTCGTCCGAGTCCACGTCTTCCCAGGGCGCGGGCGCGGGCGCGGGCGGGGACTCGGCTGGAAGGAACGGGGAGGGGTCACTGCCGCCCTCCGGCAGGAAATGCAGGGACAGACCCGGACCCGCTCTCACCGCCTAGCCACCCTCGCCTCTCGGCTCAGCTCCGAACGCTGGCCTTTCCGACAGGCGAACGCCGTGAGAGGCAGGCCTTGCCGGCACCGGCACCGGAGGCTGAGTGTGGGGCTCCCGAGCGCCCTGGCAGCAGGTCTGGCGGGCGGTGGCGGCAGATGCTGTGCCCGGGCCACCAGCCTCCTCCTGAGCATCGCCCATCAGCGGCGGAGGCAGGACCACCCAGCAGCCACTGGGGCTTCCAAGCTGTGTGCCCCCCGCACAGCTGAGCGGCCGCCTCCGGCGAGGGGCCGGGACCCCCGGGAGGCCCTCGCTCTCTGCTCGGCGGATCGGAGGGAGACGTGGCTGAGCCGGAGGGAGAGGAGGGAGCTCTCGCCGCATCGGCTTCCTCTGTGACTCGGAGAAATGGTCCCCGAAGTGGAATCTTATGAAATAAAAACCTCGCCCTGGCGGGTTGGCTCAGTGGATAGTGTCGCCTTGGGGAAGGGTCTCAGGTTCGATTCCAGTCAGGGGCTTGTAGCAGGCTCCTCTCCGGCCCAGGCCCTGGCCCAGCTCTTGCAGAAGGCAACCCATCGATGTTTCTCTCTCACATCGATGTTCCTCTGTCTCTCCCTCTCTCCCCCACGCTCCCTAAAACCAATGGAAAAACTGTCTCGGGTGAGGATTAACCGAATGAAACAAAAAAACCACATCAGTATTCAAGGTTAGCTCAGGCCTTTCCCCTCAAAACCAGACTGAGGTGCTCCGGGCCGTCACACAGACTGGTCCGGGGAGCGGCTGCACACGGAGTGGCGGGGCCAGGCTGCCGGGAGGCCGGGCGACACCGCAGCCCGATCACAGGACCAGGCCGCACCGGCTCTGCTGGGCGGGGAGTCCCAGTGCAGGGCTGGGCGGGTCCCTGGACCGTCTGCTGAGCTTTAAGGAGGTTTGGGGAGACGCTAAGACGGTTTCTGATGGGGGTTCCGGGTGAGCTGTGTGCAGACTGAGCGGGTCCTGGAACCTCCCCTCCCCACCCTGCAGGGAAGGTGCTGGGCCGAGGGCACCCGTTTCCCCGCCCTCGTGGCCACTGCTGCCCGTGGCCTCCCACTCACCAGGGCAGGGCTGCGGGGCTGGGCCCTCCACGGTGTCCCCACTGCTCCCTTCGCCGTCTTCCTGACCTGAAACACGAGGCCCGCAGCAGAGTCAGCGCTGGGCGGGCCCCACGGCCTCCGTCCTCCTGGCACCGTCCTTCAGATCTCCACCCGCCTGCTCCTCCCCCTCCAGCAGGTGGAGGTGAGCTGCCCAGTTGCAGGACGAGGTGGGAGGGTCCCCAGGACAGAGGGAGCCCTGGATTTGGGGGCTGAAAGCAATTCCCAGCTGCCTCCTCACAGGGTCCCGCCACCCCAGTTCCCAAGGAGCGGCTCGGGGCCTTTCTGAACGGAAAAGGAAACTTAAGCCATTCTTCACTGAAAACCCAGCCCCGGGACTGGCGAGGGAGGCCCAGCCGGAGCCGAGTGCAGAGCCGGGACGCCTGCCCGCAGCGGGACGGGACCGAGGCGGGGACCGGGCCGCAGCAGGGACGGGGCACCTGTGCTGGTTCTGAGTCCCAGGAAGTGCGTGGGGCTCGCCTGTCCTCCCACAGCCCCGGGGAGGGGCGCTGTGATGGGGAGGCGGGGTAGAGAGGTGGGGGAGGCTCAGTCTGCAGGGGCGGGGATCGGGACCGCACGCGCTCTGTGTCCTGTGCTCCGGGGGGTGGGCTGTGGCCCTGGCACCGACACGCGATGACGTGACTCACCGGCAGGCGCCGCGGCGGGGGCAGGCGAGGAGGGTGTGCTGAGTGCGGCCGGAGCAGGCGTCCTGGTGGCGGCGGCAGGGAGCGCCCCGGGACTGGAAGAGAGACCGCAGCTGGGCTCGCTGGCTTCTGGGCCACTAGCCCGTCAGGGTGGGCAGCAGGTAGCTGCGCCCTGGCCGAACCCATCCTGACACAGCTGGCCGTGGGGGCGCCCCCAGGCCTCGGTCAGCCTCCCGCATGCTCACTGAGGTCGGACCTCAGACACCCCTCCCCCCCATCCTCCTCCCGCTGGCTGAGTGCCGGGGGGGTAGGGGGGTGGGTGGTGGAGGGGGTCACTGTGGTCGTAGGCAGCCGGACCATGTGGCCCTGCGTGGCTGCCCCTCTGCGTGGAGGAGCTGTGGGCCCAGCGGGCCGAGACCCAGAGGTGTGGAGGGGAGGGCAGCATACACTGGCCGGGAGCCTCGCTGTGGTTACCCCGCGGCCGAGCTCGCTGAGGGGCTGAGTCCTGCCCAGGGCAGCGTGACCAGCCACAGCCCGAATCCCTCAGGACGGGGTGGCGGCAGGAGGCCCTGAGCCCGGGGGGCGGGCCCGCAGTTCCTCAGAAAGAGGGGGTGCGCTGGGACACGGGGCAGCCAGTCCACGTGCTGGGCTCTGCCAGCCCCACGGACTCACCCTCCTGCCTGACCCGCCCGTCTGACCAGGACGGGGGTGGGTTTTGGCAGGTGCGGCTTTTGCCCTGGCCCAGCCCCCCCCCCCCCCGTGCCAGCGCACCTGTGCCAGGGACAGAGCAGGTGGGCCTGCCCGGCGCTTACCTGGGCCTGCCCCGCGCCAGGTGTGCCCGGAAGACCGACTGGATGAGGATGACGGCTGCCTCCTGCCGGGGGTCGCCCTCGGCCTGGACCACGGGGCTCGGAGGGCGGGGTGAGGGCGGGCTCTGCGGGTAGCGACAGGGCGAGCCCTGAGCCACCCGCCCTCGGTGGCACAGCTCCCTCGGGGGCGGCCCTCCTTCCAGGCAGAGTTCCCAGCTGCAGTTCAGTTCCTGGTGCCAGAGACCCTCAGAGGACACCCCCATCCCGGAGGAGAGGCGCCCGCTCCGGTCTAAGCTCCCATCTGAACGGCAGGAAGGACCTTCGCCGGGTGTCCCAGCGCCGCCACGTGACTGGGCGCTGGGAGCACCAGGCGGGCCTGCAGGGCTGGGAGGGAGGCAGGACCACCTGGGGGAGTGGGATGGGGACGGGGAGGGCCGCTGGGCCCCGCCGGGGAGGGCGTACCTGGCTGGGGAGGCCTGGCGCACTGGGAGGTCCGGGACCACACGCTGGGCTCGCCAAGAGCCTCGCCCGGGCCAGGTGTCCCCGGAAGGCCGCCTGCAGCACCGTGGCCGCCTGGAGGGAGAGGACAGGAGATGGCTTAATGCCCAGAAGGTGGGGGTCGGGACCAGGGGAGATTTTTGGGGGAAGCTCCAAGAGCAGAGGCCACTGAGACGGGGTGCCTCTCTCACCAGCCCGCCCCGTGACGGTGACCCCCGGCGGCTCAGTGTGCGTGAGCCGCGTCACACGCCGTCCGCACCCCGGAGGCGCGGCCGCACGACCTCGTGCGCTGTGTCTGTCTTCCGTCGGATTCCACGGGGACCAGGACTGGCTGCGGGAGCCCCCACGCTCACCTGCTTGGAAACCGGGCCCAAACCCGCTCACCTCGTCCAGCGCGGCCTTCCTCTTCTGAAACAGACAAGGCCGGAGGATCAGCGTCTCCCCGCGGAGCCGTCCCTGGCCGGCCCCACCCGTCCCGGGGGCGGGAGGCAGAGGTGCCCGCTCTGCCAGGCCTGGGACTGCCCTGCCCCCCGCCATGTGTGCGCTCGCTCCTCCCAGGGGCTCTCGCGCCTGCCGGTGGTGTTTGCCCTCCCAGGCACACCGTTATGTCCTCCTGAACCCACCACAGGCCCGCCCGTCCCAGGGGCCCGGGGACGCTGGGTCGGTGAACAGACAGCAGAGGTTTTGGCAGCTGGGAGGGCCTCAGCACTGCCCAGTGGGTGCAGCCCCGCAGGGCCCGGGAGCCCACACCTGGCGCCTGTACGCCTTCCACCGGGCCTGCAGGGTGCTGGCGGCTGCGTGTCTCCGCTGCTCCGAGCAGGCGCAGGGCGGGGCCGGGCTGTCCTCGCTGGCGCCGGGCTCCGGGTCCTGCTGAGGGGGACTGCCCGCGGGCTGGGGCTCCTCCGAGGCCTGCAGGGAACCAGGGTGAGGGGTCACTGGCCCCGCCAGCCTGTGCGGTGCGGAGAGGTCTGCGCCCGCACTCCGGAGTCTGTGCCCCGTGGACGCTCCGGAGTCTGCGCCCGCACGCCCAGGGGACGCTCGGAAGGGCTTTGCTGCCTGGCCCTCGGGGGTGCGGGCTCTGGGAGGCAGCCGGCAGCTGTGCACAGGCCAGAACGCCCGCCGCCCGGCCCTCGGTCTGTGGCTGACATTGTCCGGGAGGCGGCCGGCAGCTGTGCACAGGCCAGAACGCCCGCCGCCCGGCCCTCGGTCTGTGGCTGACATTGTCCGGGAGGCGGCCGGCAGCTGTGCACAGGCCAGAACGCCCGCCGCCCGGCCCTCGGTCTGTGGCTGACGCTGGTATAAATGTGGGCCTTCGGGCGAGGGCAGGCTCCTAGCCGGCTTTGAAGGAGAAAGAAGCAAGAACGGCTCCGTGACGGCCAGTGAGCCTGAGTGGTGCCACGTGGGGTCCACACGCAGGGCCCACAGGACACCGCTCCAGAGCCGCCACCTGCACGTCCTCACGGGGGCTCCGTGGGGACACGTGGGGGCCGCACCTCAGGGGGCCCCTCCGCGGGGCTGTCTTCTTCCTCCTCCTGAGCTACCTCCAGGTCCTGACACCTCCTGGCCAGCGCCTCCATCTCCTCTCTGTGGGGGGACAGGGACGCCGTGTGCGTGTGACACCCGGCGGCGGACAGTGGTGTGGGCCCAGCCGCCACGCGGCACCCGCACGGGCACGTGTGTCCTCCCGTTGGCGGGAGCACGGGGGGGCGGGATCGCTCCGGCCAGGCGAGAACGGGAGAGGCTGACAGTGCGAGCGGGTGCTTGGGGGGTGTAAGCAGCAACGCGGCTCAGTGGGAGTGTTTGGTCCCAACGGGGCTAAGGGAGTGAAAGCCTCTGCCGGGCCCGCCCCGGCCCGCCCCAGCCTCGCCTTTCTCCTGAGAACAAACATCACTTCGGTTCTGGTGGCGGGCCGGGGGAGGCCTGGGGGAGGCCCGGCCACGGTGGGTAAGGACCGGCAGGAGGGGCTGTCCCTGGAGCCGGGGCTCCCGCTCCCGCATCTCCCGCCCCCATAGCTGGAAGGAAGTGCTCTTAGGGATCACTCTGAGTGCCAGCGTTTCTGCCCAGATCCCTGCTCGGCCTCGTGGGGGGTTTCTCATTGGGGTAAAAGCCGCTATTTCAGAGCGCGCAGCGGTGCCCAGTACGCTCACGGGCTCACGGTGTTGGGGAGCCCAGAGCCCCGCCCCCCCCCTGGCCTCGCCCTGCATCCACTGACCCCTCCCTGCCTGCCCGGCCTGCCTGCCCGACACTCCGTGGACACGCTGAGGCCCGTCCATGCGTGGTACGTGTCCGACTGTGTCCCTCTCGTTCCCTGGCAGGACACGCTCCATTCTCCCTATCCACCCGCCACGGACACGGGGCTGCTCGCGCTCTGGGCACCGTCCCAGGAGGCCGGCCGGGGCCGGGGCGTGAGGGTGTGGGTGGAGGGGCCGGGCCGCTGGCTGACGGCCGGCCTGAGAGGCCACTCACTGGCTCCTGGCTCGCTCACCTCAGAGCCGCCTCCCGCGCTCGCCTCCCCTCCTCTCCTCGCCGCAGCTCCTCCAGCTCCGCCTCCAGGTCGGCCTTGGCCTGCAGCAGCTGCCTCACCTCCAGGCTGCAGAGACCAGACGTGAGGGTCAGCCCCCAGCGGCCGGCACTGCAGGGAGCTCAGCCAGCAGCCCCTCCGTCCTTACGATGGCGGGCGAACAGGGGCAGAGGGCGAGGCAGAGCCAGGATGGGCGAGCCCACGCCACATGCCACCAAACGCCGCTGCCCAGCGAGAGCAGGGGCAGGAACAGTGGCGAGCAGCCCTGCTCCACCGTCCTGGGGACAGGCCCCCTGGCGCCACGCCCACGTGGCCATTCCCGTCCACAGGGAGTGGCTGGGGGGGGGCTCTCCAGGAGGCCTCAGCCAGAAGCCCGGCCGCACACGTGGTGGTGGGCAAAGCGCACACAGCAGGCTCCGGGAGCAGCTACTGCCACGTGAGGCTCAGGGGCCGTCACAGACGCCTCTGCCCTCCCAGCCTGCCGCTCGCTCCCCGACACACCCGCCCTCAGGAGGAGCCGCCACCTCGCTCCTGGATGCACTCAGGCTTCCCTGCAGGCACGGCAGCAGGCGGTGCCAGGACGCGGCTCCGCTGTCAGACGCAGCAGGCACTCAGCCCCTGGGCAGCGGGAGTGCTCCCGGCCTGGATGTGCACGGGGCACCAGGGGTCTCAGGGGGCACCAGGGGTCTCAGGGGGCACCAGGGGTCTCAGGGGGCACTGTCAGATTGCCCCGGCCTCCAACCAGCCCCCGGTGGGCGGGGCCGAGGCGCGGGGTGCTGGATCCCACCACCGAACAGCGGTCTGAGATGCGGTCTCAGAAGCCGCTCGGCTCGGTTCCTCTCGCAGAGCCGGGCCATAGAACACGGCTCTCTACCCGTCATGCAGGTGTCGGACACAGAGGGAGCCTGTGGGCCTCCGCACAGGACTAGAGGGGAGCGGACGCCCTCCCAGCTCAGTGAGAGGCCTGAGGCCCTCTGTCAGTGACGCCGTGTGGCCAAGCCTGCCCCTCCACCACTCCCGCGGCCTGCGCTTCGCAGCCGGAACCCTACAAGCACGTGCGTGGCTGCGGAGAGCAAGCCTCGGCCCACGGGGTGTAAGCCTGGGAGGACACAGCTCAGCGGAGGCCGCCCGGGAGGGACACGTACTCTCTGTCCTGCAGCTGGGCCTGCAGGGCCCTCCGCTCGCCCTTGAGGCTCCGCAGGGCGCCCCGGAGACGCTCGCTGTCCTCCTGGTGCCCGCTGTCCTCCTGGCGCCCGCTGTCCTCCTGGTGCTCGCTGTCCTCCGGGGGCTCAGGGCCCGGCTGCTGGTGCCCCCACGTGCCGGGCGCGGAGAGCGCCAGGGGGTCCGCCCAGACCCCGTCCGGGGCCTGCGGCTTGGAGCTTTCCATCGAACTGATCTTCTGGGGGCAGCACAGGCTTTGTCAGACCTTATCCTGGCGACCCCCCGCCCCCCCCCCCCCCGATCCATCAGCGGAAAGCCTCCCCGGCCGGGCCTTCCCTCCGACAAGCTCGGCGTACAGCCCAGACCACAGACTTGTACACATCGCTTCTAAACACGTGAAGCTACAGGGTCACTGGCTCTGAGCCCCTCCGGCTGCTCGGCGTGCAGAGGGCGTGCGTGTGGCCGGGCACGCCCGTGAGCGCAGGCAGCACACGCGCCGAGGAAACCACCGTGATGCGTGGGCAGCGGGAGCCACACGGGCCGGGGCGGCGGCTCTCTGAGGTGCCGGGCCCTCTCACCCACCCTGCCTGACCCGCGCCCTCTGGCCTGCGCCCATCTGTGGTCAGCCACGCTCAGGGCCACGCTCAGTCCCCCGCGTCCAGGAGCAAAGCCCAGCCTGTCCCACCTCCACCCCACGCAGCGGCCCTGACCAGCAGGGGGCGTGCTGGACGGGCGCTCACCTTCTCCAGCTCCGCGATCCGCCGCAGCAGCCGGGGCTTGCTCCACTCCGCATACCCTGGCGGAGGCACGCATTCAGGACGCTGGGCCTGCAGCCGCCTGTCCTCGCCCGGCACCGCCCCGGGCCCGGGAGGCGGCGGAGTCCTGCTCCAAAGGGCTTCTCCGCAGTGGGAATCTGCCCCCCACTGAGGAGTCCCGGCACCCGGCGCCTAGGCCTCAGGCGACCCGGGTCTGCCCTGCCAGTCAGGCTCTCAAGGCCACGGTTCCCTCTGTGCCAGCCCACAGCCCCCCCCCCTCCCCCCCCGCAGCCTCTCCTGGTCTCCGCTCGCTCCTGGCCCCTCTGCTCACTCACAGGTGCTGATGTCGCCCGGCCACCTGCTCCGATGGCCACCAGACCTTGGTCCGCCAAAGCCTCGGCCCTGACCTCACTCTACGCCCCCAAACCCGCACCTCTCCGCCCTCCTCCCGCCTGCCCACCCGACCTGCTGGCTCCTCCCTCCCTGGCACCATGTCACCCAGGCCGGAGCCGGGCACGGGCAGGCTCGCTAAGTCCCGGCCCATCAGCTGGCTGCCCATTGGCAGGGGCTGCCCTGGCGGCCTTGCGGGGGTTGGGGAGGGAGTACCCTTGGTCCGGGCGACGGTGGGCGAGCTGCTGAGCACGCGGTCCAGGTCCTCCTTGAGGCTCTGGTTCTCCTCGGTGAGCTCCTGCACGCTGCGCGACAGGCTCAGCAGCGCGCCGCTCAGCTTCCTCTGCCGCCGCAGGCCGGCCTTCCGCTCCATCACGGGCCTGCGGGCCGCACTGCTCAGGCCCCCGGACACGCACGCTGACCGTCAGCCCACAGGGCCCGTCCCCACACCAGCACCGCGGTGGAGGCCTGGTGCGGACCCGGGTGCATGCACACCCCTCCCCCGGCCCAGAGCGGCCTCAGCCCTCCCGGCTCCACCTGCCGCACGCGCTGTCCACGGGGGCCTGGTCAGCACGGACACGCCGGGCCGGACAGGCGCTGCCGGAGCCTCAGCTCGGTCACCGAGTGTCACCCGCACCTGTCTGACCGCCTGCACCCTGTGCCATGCGCCCAGCACCCTGGCGCCTGGGGGCAGTGGGAGGAGGGGACAGTGACCGCACAGCTGTGCTGCTGGCAGGGAGCAGGGCGTGGGGAGCACCGCGGTGACCGCGGCGAGCGGACCCGGCAGGAGGGCGTGTCACACGAGGTGTCGTACTTGCGTCCCGGCGTCTCTGAGTTCGCCAGCAGCGTCTGGAGGCGGTGGATCTGGGCACAGAGAGAGGCACAGGCTCCAGGACGCCTCCTGAGGCGGCACAGGCCCGCCCACGTTCGCGTGGCAGGGGCGGGGTCCCCACTGTGCCGCCGTGGCCACCCACGCCAGCAGCGACCCCTCCCCACCAGCCCACGCGCCGGCAGGACACCCACCTCCTCGTAGTACGTCTCCATGACAACCCGCATCTCCTCCAGGCTGGTGGTCTTCATGTCCGTCTGCAGCTTGCTGGAACCAAGTCCCGCGTGAGCAGAGCCGCCCCGACAGACGGCCGTCCGGGCCTCGGAGAGGGCGGCCACAAGACCCTCTCCTGACGGAGACTGCCAGCCGGGCCCTCCCACGTCCACTGCTCCCAGGAAGGGGACAGGCGCCCTGACTCGCGTCCCTAGGGCGAGCTGTCCTTGGGGCGGGGCCTCAGGAGGGGTGGGCGTCCGGGGCAGAGGGTAACCGGACAGAGAAGTGCTCTCTCTGTCCGTCCGGCCAGCAGTCTCCCTTCCCAGCTGCTGAGCGGCACCCAGAGGCGGTGGAGAGCAGGCCCTGGGCACGGGGGCTGGCACGTGACCGTTACAGCAGAGACAGAGGGGGAACCGCTGCACAACAGAGCAGAGCCCAGAGCCCCGAGCCAATGCCACAGCGGGAGGGGCTCCCGTCCCGCCTCCCACTGCGGGGGTGGAGGGGGGAGGGGGCGGTCTGGGACAAGCCACGCTTCAGGGCTTCTTGTGTTAAGACCCTCAGGTCCTGCTGCAGGGGAGAGTGAGCGCAGGGGGGAGAGTGAGCGCAGGGGCCAGAGGTTTCAATGTGGCAGCACGGGAAAGGCAAGGACACCCTGCTCCCTACTGACACCTGCAGGAGACGGCTAGTACTCACTCTCTTTTTCTGAGGGAAGACAAAGCTGGACCAGACCTGGACCAGAGGGGGAACCTGGGACTGGGGGGGGGGGGACCTGGGACGGGGGGGGACCTGGGGCAGAGGGGGACCTGGGACAGAGGGGGACCTGGGGCAGAGGGGGACCTGGGGTAGAGGGGGCCCTGGGGCAAGGGGGAACCTGGGACAGGGGGGGACCTGGGACAGGGGGGACCTGGGACAGAGGGGGACCTGGACCAGACGGGGGCCTGGGACAGGGGGGGACCTGGGACAGAGGGGGACCTGGGGCAGAGGGGGACCTGGGGCAGAGGGGGACCTGGACCAGAGGGGGACCTGGGGCAGAGGGGGACCTGGGGCAGAGGGGGACCTGGACCAGAGGGGGACCTGGACCAGAGGGGGACCTGGACCAGAGGGGGACCTGGGGCAGAGGGGGACCTGGGACAGGGGGGAACCTGGGACAGGGGGGGACCTGGGGCAGAGGGGGCCCTGGACCAGAGGGGGACCTGGACCAGAGGGGGACCTGGACCAGAGGGGGACCTGGGACAGGGGGGGACCTGGACCAGAGGGGGACCTGGACCAGAGGGGGACCTGGGGCAGAGGGGGACCTGGACCAGACGGGGACCTGGGGCAGAGGGGGACCTGGACCAGACGGGGACCTGGGGCAGAGGGGGACCTGGGGCAGAGAGGGGTGGGCGGGAAGTCAAGCTGTAGCTGAGAACCTGGAGCCAATGCCAGTCTGAATGAGGCAGCAGGCTGCCCCCTCCCTATCCCCCGCCCCGTTGTAGCCCCAGGTGGTGCAGGCCGCCCCCCCCCACCCTGTGGCAGCCCATGGGTGCAGGCCGACCCTCCCCCCCCACACCTGATGGTGCTGTCCTTCTCCTTGCACTGCTGCTCCAGCCGCAGGACCCTCTGCTTCAGCCCGTTGATGACCTGCAGCAGAGCCCAGGCCTGAGGCTGACGCTCCCTCCTCTGAGCCCGCCTGCCCCGGGGGGCCGGTCTGTGCGCTGCTGCTGCCGCCCAGCACTGCCCACACCTGCCGCCCATCGCCGTCCCTCAGCGTGCCACGGGCATTAGCAGTGTGTGTGTGGGGAGGTTCTGCTCGGCTCTGGCTCTGAACCAGGTGCTGGCGGCAGGCACTTGCTTAGTGGGGGGAGGCCCTGTGACCGCGTCTCCTACAGATTCCACCCGTTGGGGCTGCTCAGCCGCCCTCCCCCTGGCCTGGCCCCTCCCCCGGCCCCTCCTAGCCCCTCCCGGCCCCTCCCAGGCCCTCGGCGGCATGCGGGAGGCCGGGCTCCGGGAGGGGGGGTCTCAGGAAGCTCTGAGCCCCTCAGCTGCGGTCGCTTCACCCACGGGCGCACTCTGGAGCGAAGGGGCCTCCCTCAGCGGACAGAGCTGACACTCACCCAGCCGGCGTCCGGCCTCTTCTCCCCCAGAGTCCACACGAAGTCCGGGCCCTGCGAGCAGAGAGGCGTGAGGACAGCGGCGGCTCAGCGCCCCACGTCTCTGGCCCGGGCACGCCCACGGCGGGCACTCACCCGGGACGGGTCCAGCAGCTGCTCGATCTGCCGGTCCTTCCGGCTGTTCTCCTCCTCCAGGCGCCGGAGCTTCGTCCTCAGCAGGTCCGCGTCGCTTCTCTGAAT
This sequence comes from Nyctalus aviator, assembly GCA_036971965.1. Lineage (NCBI taxonomy): Eukaryota > Metazoa > Chordata > Mammalia > Chiroptera > Vespertilionidae > Nyctalus > Nyctalus aviator. The sequence continues at coordinate 95,896,148 of CM072927.1, read as the reverse complement.
GTGCAGTGACTGAGGAGGGAAAGGACAGCATGGTGCACACACTGCGAGCACACACAGTGCACACGCACAGCACACACACACACTATACAATGTGCACACACACCATACACCTTCTGCACACCTGTACACACAGCATACGCCATGCACACACACCATAACCGTGCACACACACCATACACCATGCACACACACCATACACCTTCTACACACCTGTACACACACCATACGCCATGCACACACACCATACACCGTGCACACACACCATACACCATGCACACACACCATACACCTTCTACACACCTGTACACACACCATACACCATGCACACACACCATACACCTTCTACACACCTGTACACACACCATACACCGTGCACACACACCATTCACCGTGCACACACACCATACACCATGCACACACCATACACCGTGCACACACACCATACACCGTGCACACACACCATACATCTTCCACACACCTGTACACACACCATTACGCTGTGCACGCATACCACACACCATGTACACACACCATACACCATGCACGTACACCATACACTGTGCACACACCATGAGCACACACCGTGTACACAAACCCTACACCATGTACATACACAGCACACACACATACCACACACTGTGTACACACACCGCACACCCTGTACACACACAGGCACACAATGTGCACACACCCCACACTTCGTGCACACACACTACACTTACCACACACGCACATCATGCACAAAGGGTGCACATGTACACCAGGTTCACACACAGACATATGTCACATACACACCAACACATACTATGCACCCACACTCACACTCCACACATACACCTTGCGTGCACACTGGCATGCACACTATGAGCTTATGCACCGGCTTACACATTGCGTGCATACAGACAGCGGAGGCACCCAGTTCACCGTGCCTGGCTCCTCTCGATATGCAGCACGCACACAGCTCGATGGGTGGAGGAGGGGGTCACAGTAAGGAAACTGAGGGCACCACGGACTGGAGGGTAAGTGCCAGGAGGGGGGGGAGCCACCACACACAACCAGGAACTCTCCCACCCAAAGGGCGTGGGCACAAGGTCACGTGTCCTTTCCATGTGCACATGAGGAAGCTCCCTCTCCCTCCAGGGGACCCTCAGTGCACACCCCATGGAGGAGCCAGCAGCCAGCCCATGCGGCGTGTCCAGCGGGTCAGCCAGGCAATGCGGGATCACGGGGAAAGGTAAGGGAGCAGCAGAATCTGGACTGTAAGGTGGAATCTGGACTGTAAGCTCCAAGGCCTGCACGTGAATGCACGCAGAGGATGGACTGTTGACTGTGCCGCTGGATTGCACACTGGCATGCACAAACTGAGCATATGCACCGGCTCACACATCAGGTGAGCTCCGGACTGTGTTGAACCCCAGTTCCGGGCAAGAATCTGGGAATCCAGATTCATTGGGGGAGAGACTAGACTGTCTGGCAGTGGGCAAAACTCGAGGGCTCCTTTCCCTCAGAAGTGCTCGCAGCGAGTACTGAGGGACACTGACACCCAGGGACCTCATAGGACGGAGCTGATGGGAAGCCAAGGCTGTAGGCTCCACCCTAAAACTCCGCCCCATCCAAGCTGAGCACAGAGGCTTTTGCAATTTTCCAAGTCTAGTCGAATAAGGCTGTCTCTGGCATAGACACAGCTGATCCTCACAGCCAATTGGCCTGGAGGTCAGTTCCTCCCAGTGATACCAACAACAATCAAGACTTAACTACAAGGCTGTACACACAGTCCACAAAGGGGTGCACCAAGAGTGTCCACCTCAGGTAACTGAGGAGGCTGAGCCACTGGCCCATACAGGACACATAGCACACAAAGCTACCCTACCAACTCAGGGAGGCAGTGAAAATGCAGAGACAAAGAAACAAATCACAAACGAAAGAAATGGAGGAAAACAAACAACTGGAGATAGAGTTCAAAACAATGGTTATAAGTTTTTCAAGAATTTCCTAAAGAAGGCCGGTAAATTTAGTGAGACCCTCGAGGATATGAGAGAGACCCTCGAGGATGTGGGAAAGGACCAACTAGAAATTAAACATACACTGACTGAAGTAAAAAATAGTATATAGACACCCAACAGCAAATTTGAGGAACGCAAGAATCAAGTCAAAGATTTGAAATACAAAGAAGCAAAAATTACTCAACCAGAAAAGCTAAAAGAAAAAAGAATCCAAAAATTTTTGAAGATAGTGTACGAAGCCTCTGGAACAACTTTAAGCGTGCCAACATCAGAATTATGGGGGTGCCGGAAGAAGAGAGTGAGCAGGATATTGAAGACCTATTGAAAAAAATAATGACTAAAAACTTCCCCCACCTAGTGATAGAAATAGTCAGGTCCAGGAAGCACAGAGAACCCCAAACAAAAGAAATCCAAAGAGGACCACACCAAGACATATCATAATTAAAATGGTAAGAGCAAAAGACAAAGAGAGAATCTTAAAAGTAGCAAGAGAAAAACAGTTAATTACCTACAAAGGAGCACTCATATGATTGTCAGCCGATTTCTCAACAGAAACTATGCAGGTCAGATGGGAGTGGCAAGAAATATTCAAAGTGATGAATAGCAAGAACCTACAACTAAGAGTACTCTACCCAGCCAAGCTGACATTCAGAATTGAAGGTCAGCTAAAGAGCTTCACAGATAAGAAAAAGCTAAAGGAGTTCATCAATACCAAACCAATATTATATGAAATGCAGAAAGGAATTCTTTAAGAAGAGGAAGAAGAAGAAAAAGGTAAAGATAAAAATTATGAACAACAAATACATATCTATCAACAAGTGAATCTAAAAAATCAAGTGAATTAAAAATCTGATGAACAGAATAAACTGGTGAATATAATAGAAACAGGGCATAGAAAGAGAGTGGATTGACAATTCTCGGGGAAAGGGGGCTGGGGGTGGGTAAGAGATTGGACAAAAATCGTACACCCATGGATGAGGACAGTGGCTGGGAAGGTAAGGGCAGAGGGTGGGATGGGAACCAGGTGGCGGGGAGCTATGGGGGGAAAAAGAGGAACAATTGTAATAATCTGAACAATAAAGACTTATTGTTTAAAGTAAATAAATAAACAAACAGGCCAATGAGAAGACAGAAACTGGCCAAGCAAACCTGACGCACTCACGTGCTGCCACAGAAACTCCTTTAAACTAACGAGACGGGCCGGTCCAAGCAGACGGCAGAAAAGAGATGCCGTCAGAACGTTAAGTGAGAGGAGCTGGCCCAGGCCGGGCTCAGCGGGTTGGAGACAGACCACTGACCTGAGTCTCAAGGTTACTGCCAACAACAGCTGTGAGCTGTGGGAGTAGCCGAGCACGTGGGCAACGCCCGTTAGCACTAAAGAAACACACACACGGGAGGCGACCCCGTTAACACACCGAACCCGGCATCGCAGGCCTCTGAAGGTCCCGCCTCCCGGCGCGCAGAGCAGCGGCAGACACGGCGCGGGCCTGTCCTCCACCAGGGTCACCAGCCGGGGTCACGCTCACGCTCTCTCAATGCCAGGCCCGGCACAGACCCCGTTCCCGTCATGGCTGGGAAGGCGTTCACCGTGGAAGCCACCAGGAGCAGGTAGACACTCTACCTTCTTCAAGTCCATGATCTCGTCATACATGTCCTCCTTCTCTCTATAGACCGGCGTCCCCGGGGAGTGACCTGGAGGAAACAGCCTCTGAGAGACCTGGAGAGGAGGAAGCCTCTTGGCCACGTCTGCGGAAGACCTGGGAACTAAGAGAACTATCCTGAACGAGGAGCAGGAATCTCCCATGCTTTAGTCCCTTTTGCTTGTGTCCCCAGAGGAGTGAGATGGCCACGTAGTAGGAGCCGCAGAGCACAGGGCTGGGGCGCAGTTGGCGAAGAAGGGACGCGTGTACCTGTAAACAGCCAAGCCCCCTCCCCCGGGGGCTCCAAGCCACTGCCCAGGCTCAGGGCAGCCACCACTGGCACCTCCACACGGGCCTCAGGCGGTGCAGGAAGGGCCTCCCGGGCGCGGGGGCAGGAGGGAGAGGCCCCACAGGAGGCAGCGCTGAGAACAGCCCCTCGCCGTGAGGCCCGGCTTCTCCCGTATCTGCACGGCCACCCTGCACTGTCCCTGCAGCTGTCGCCCTGAGACTGTGCAGAGGTGGGAACAGGGAGGCCTCGAGAGGAGAGCCGGGGTGGCTACTGCCACTCCCACGCACTCGTGTGCTCATGGTCAACGCCCCACTGCCGTCAGTGCACGGGCCCAGCACAGCGCCCCCACGGGGCCGTCCCCAGCCATGCTGTTTCTAAAGCCAGGAGGCTGGACGTCTAAGATCCAGGTCATCCTCCAGACAAGTCACATTCAACCCTCACACCGCCCGCCATGCTGCACGCCCCGAGCGCAGGTGCTCCCGGGACCACGCACCTTGCTTGGCACTTCCCAGCCACAGCCTCTGCGGCGTCAGCGCCGTCCTGCTCCCCAGGGGCATGCTCCCCGCCGTCCTCAGGGGCCGCCCGCAGGCCGGGGTCCTCGGCTTGCAGTAGTACGGCGACTCTGGAAGCAGCGCGGGATCAGGGTGGTGCTCCCGGCCTCCAGAGCCTCCCCGCGCTCCTCCCCGGTGCTGAGCCCCGAGCGGAGAAAGCCAGCGGGGGCCAGGACACGGGGCGGCGGAAAGCTAGAGGCTCCAAGGCTCGGCTACCGCTCAGGAGCTGCTGGGCTGCCCCCCCCCTCCCACGGGCGGGCCCCAGGAGCGGGTGTGCCGCATTTCCGAACACAAACAAGGCCCCGGGGCCACAGCGCTAGCTCAGGGTCTCCCTCCCAGGCCCTGGCACGCCGGCCCCAGCAGCCTCCTCCCAGGCACCCGGCGGACTTACTGGGCGAGGTGGGTGGAGGTTTGTGGGCGCTTTTCCTCTTTGTTTTCTGGAAGGAAGGAGAGCCGAGCACAGGTGAGCCCTCTCAGCCCGCCGGCCACGCCCCAGCCGCTCAGGGTGGTGAGGGCAGCACGGGAGACCGCCCTGCGGGCTGAACAGACCGAGCAGAGCAAGGCCCACAGGCTCAGGGGTGCCCGAACCCGGGGCCCACAGGCTCAGGGGTGGCCCGAACCCGGGGCCCACAGGCTCAGGGGTGGCCCGAACCCGGGGCCCACAGGCTCAGGGGTGGCCCGAACCCGGGGCCCACAGGCTCAGGGGTGGCCCGAACCCGGGGCCCACAGGCTCAGGGGTGGCCCGAACCCGGGGCCCACAGGCTCAGGGGTGCCCGAACCCGGGGCCCACGTGACACTGGGGGTACCCTGCACCTGGGGCTCACGTGGTTCAGGGGGTGCCACCAAACCCGGGGGCTACAGGTTAGCAGTGTCCCCGAGGTCTGGTGGCTCCAGTCCCGGCACAGATGGGGGCTGTGGGCCTTAAGTTCAGCTGGAAAGGCTGCACAAATGGCGGACCGCCCACCCAGGAGTCCTCAGGCCTGGACGGCGGTGTGACTGTCCCCAGGGCGGGCGCAGGCAGCTGAGACTTCCTGACCAGCAGAGGAAGTGTGTCTGGAGAGCCAGTGGGGACGCAGAGCTGTGCCCCGGGCTGCCCGCCCCGGACCCTGTGGCCGGGGAAGGGGCACCTCGGCCCATGTCCTCAGGCTTCCCCGCAGGGGCCCCGGCTTGGCCTCGGCGGAGGCACCAGGTCTGTCCCAGGAGCTGGGCCTCAGCTGGGACTGCTGGGCCCGTCCCTCGGCAGGGCTGGGGACAGTTCTTCACCCTGCAACGGCCCTCCCTCAGACCATGGCCCTCCCTCAGGCCACGGCCCTCCCATCAGACCACAGCCCTCCGTCAGACCACGGCCCTCCCTCAGGCCACGGCCCTCCCTCAGGCCACGGCCCTCCCTCAGACCACGGCCCTCCCTCAGACCACGGCCCTCCCTCAGGCCACGGCCCTCCCCTCAGACCACGGCCCTCCCTCAGGCCACGGCCCTCCCTCAGGCCACGGCCCTCCCTCAGGCCACGGCCCTCCCACGAGACAACGCCCACAGAATGGGGGCATGAGGTGCAGGGGTCCACTCCATGGGGGCAGCGGTCTGGCTGGAATGCCCGGCTCCAGCGGCTCCCTCTCTCCCACCAGCGCAGGGAGCCGCTCCATCCTTCAAACCACCCTGGGCGGAGGGGCCGCAGCTGCCCTCAGGCCAGACCTGCCCGGCCTGCTGTCTACGCTTCCTGGGCGGACCGACCAGACCCCGTGCAGCTCAGAGCATCCTTTCCCGCACCGCTGCCCTGACCTCACGGAGCCCTGCCCCTCCCTCACGTGCCACAATTGGGGTCTGGGGGGCAGGGCCCAAACCAGACGCAGATGGGAACCTGCCCGCTGCTCAGGACTGACTTCTGAAAACAAGCTTGACATTTACAACCTGTTACTCAACGAAAGACCTGCCGCTTTTCAAAGGCACCGGAATCCTGTTCCGGGTCTCCACGCCGTGGGGGAGTGCCCGCTGCACACGTGTGAGGAGTGTGCGGAAGGGAAGTCACCCGCACGGGACACGCGGGCCTCCGATCCCACTCACCGTCTCACAGTCGGAGTCGAAGGTAATCGCAGACAGACTGTCATCTCCCTGCGGGAAGAGAGACGGGGAACCTCGAGGCCCCGGCCTGGCCCCGCAGCCCCCCAATGTGCTGGGGCCGGAACCCCAACACCCGCGCAGGAGAGCCGCCAGCAGGCTGCCGGGCCGTGCCAGGAGGGCCGGGCGGGGACACCAAGCAAGAAGGCCTCCATCCCTCAGCCCAGCAGGCATGTCTGCGCCGCTGGACACTTCCAATCAAGACCCGGTTCCTGTGGGACGTGCTTCTTTCGTGTCCCACGCGTGTAACATTCTCTCGCTCACCTTCCATCGGCTCCAGGACCCGTGACGTCCCCCGGGGAGAGCAAGCCAAGGCCCCTAAAGCCCAAGCGTCCCCCCTGGGGGTGGAGGGCGAACCACGGCCCCGGGTCCCTGCCCCATGGCGGCCACAGCCGCCACGCCACACCCCCGTGCCCGCCATGGTGAAGGGTGAACCGGGCTCGTCCGGGGCCTCAAACAGCCTCTGACCAACAAGGAGCTCCTGCCGACCCGAGAGGGACCCCTAGGAGGTTAGGCCAAAAGCCTGAAACCCCATCCCTGTCCCCGCGTGGCTCTTAAGTCACGTGGTCATGCCCAGGCTCCACGGCTCCCTGGGGCCTGCGAGTGGGCCTGTTGCCGCCCGGGAGGTGAGGGTCCAGGTGGTGAGCGCTGGGAAGAGACCAGCCAGCCGGGCGCTGGGCGCTGAGGAGCGCGGGGGCAGGGCCTGGCAGCCCGCCCGCGGGGCCCCTCTGGGGACAGAGCCCGGCTCAGCGGAGACACCACAGCCCGCTGTGCCCTCAGAGCCTGGCACGTATAAGGGGCTTAACAAACGCTTGGGAAAGAGCGTTTCTAACAGCAAACAAGGGAGCAAGAGCAGGGAAATCATCAATAAAACAGGGGTAGCCACAGGCTCCAATACTTAAAATCATGCTTTTGGGCCCTGGCTGCTTTGGCTCAGTGGAGAGAGCGTCGTCGGCCTGTGGACCGAAAGGTCCCGGGTTCGATTCTGATCAATAGCACAGACCTTGGTTGCAGGCTCAATCCCTGGCCCTGATTTGGACTCTTGCAGGAGGCAACCAATCAATGTGTTTCTCTCACATTGATGTTTCTCTCCGTCTTTCCCTCTCTCTTCCATTCTCTCTAAAAATCAATGGGTAAATATCCTTGGAGGAGGATTAAAAAAAAAAAAAGATTGAAGCTGAGTCACAGATTTCGTGACAAAGAACAGGCAAAGTTATTAAGTAGTGATAAGTTATTATTTAAAAAATAAATGAAATCATGTCCTTGAAAAAGTGTGGCTATGGGAAACGGCAAACAACAAACTAAGTGGCAAAGATTACAAAACAGTATAAATCTCTCAGTTTTTAAAACTGCAGCCCCCCCCCCCCCCAAGCCTGGAGCCGCTGCAGCTCCCGCTCAGGACCTGGCACTGGCTGCCCGTCTGCTCCAGGTCCCAGGGCGCCTGCACCCTTAGAGCACCTGCTCCTGACCCCCCCACACCCCGCTCCCCCCCCCCCCCCCCCGCAGCCTGACTCCCCCCCCCCCCCCCCGCAGCCTGACCCCCGCAGCCTGACCCCCCCACCGCAGCCTGACCCCCGCAGCCTGACCCCCCCCCCCCCCCGCAGCCTGACCCCCGCAGCCTGACCCCCCCCCAGCCTGACCCCCGCAGCCTGACCCCCCGCAGCCTGACCCCCGCAGCCTGACCCCCCCCCCGCAGCCTGACCCCCCCCCCGCAGCCTGACCCCCCGCAGCCTGACCCCCCCCCCGCAGCCTGACCCCCCGCAGCCTGACCCCCGCAGCCTGACCCCCCCCCACCCCGCTCCCCCCCCGCAGCCTGACCTCCCCGCAGCCTGACCCCCGCAGCCTGACCCCCCCCCCGCAGCCTGACCCCCCGCAGCCTGACCCCCCCCCCCCCCGCAGCCTGACCCCCCGCAGCCTGACCCCCGCAGCCTGACCCCCCCCCCGCAGCCTGACCCCCCGCAGCCTGACCCCCCCGCAGCCTGACCCCCCGCAGCCTGACCCCCGCAGCCTGACCCCCCCCCCCCCCCCGCAGCCTGACCCCCGCAGCCTGACCTCCGCAGCCTGCAGCTCAGGACCTGCCGCCTGGCTCCCGCTGGAACCCCGGCTCCCAGGCAGCCTCAGGCAGCCGGGCCGGAGCCCCGGGAGGCGGTGGGAGAGCCGGGTCCCCATCCCGGGAGCGGAGCGGGCGGCCCCGCCGGCGGGAAGCCTCGGGCCAGGGCCGGGCGGGCCCAGCGCTCCACGGGGACGGAGGGCTCGCCGCTCGCCCCGCCGTGGCCCCAGAGGCCCGAGGCCCCGGTGGGCGCGGGGCGGGCGAACACTTACCCCGCGAGCTCCGTCCCCCGCGGGCCGCGGTCGCGGGCCCCGCACACGCTGCCCCCGGGCGCTGCGTCCAGGAGGGCTTCCTGGAGGCGGCGGCCCGGGTGCGGAGGCGGGGGGGGGGGGGGGGGCCGCGGCCGCTCTTGTGCGGCAACAATCGCGCAGCTGTCAGGGCGGCGGCGGGCGCCCCCGGCCCGCGTCCCCCTCACACCGCGCGCGGGACGGAGCGAGCGCCCGCCCGGCTTACCGTCTCCGAGGCCGGCTCCCCGGTGCCCAGCGACATGGCTGCGGCGCTGCGGGCGCGGCGGCCCGGTTCCGAGGCGCCGCGGGCCGCCTGTCCGCCCGCAACCCCAAGACCCGTGCGCGCGCCCGCCGCGACCCCGCTGCCATGGCAACCGCGCGGGCCCCGGATGTGGCGCCCGGCGCGCCGGCCCACAGTGCGCGTGCGCGGCCCCGCCCTCTACCCCTTATCTCCCTCCGCGGGCGGGCCGACCGGAAGCGCTCCCGGCGGGCGGGGCGGGGACCGGCCTCGGGGCTCCGCCGTCCGTCCGCCGGCGTCGCCGTCCTCCCGCGAGAAGCCGGGAGCGGGTCGCGGGGCGGGAGAGAACCTCCGAGCGTCAGTTCCTCCCCGAGGGGCGGCAAGAGCGCCGCCTGCAGGCGCTGCGGAGCACGAGCTCACAGCGAGGGGAGCCCCTCGCACAGCGCCACCTAAGGGCCCCCTCGACTACCGCAGCCGGCGAAGGTTTGCACCCCGTTTCCCACTGAGCCCCGTTCTGGGAGCCACTGGGGGCTCACACCGCGGGCGGAGGGAGCCACTGCCGGCCTGCCAGCTCCGGGGAGCCTGCGTGGAGGTCTTGCAAACTGAGACCTAAAATCGCCACAAGGGATGGTTTGAAAATGAAATATTTAACTACAAACAGGTTAGGGTGGGCAGTCATGTCCTAGGCTAGGGACAAAGATCCACTTAGATCTTTCCTGAGCCCATTTGTCTTTTTGCCTCTAAGATAAGGTGACCAGACGTCCCACTTTTGCCGGGACAATCGGGACGTTTTTAAAACGCCGCGGGACGCGGGACAAATTGTTGACAATCGGGACTGCCCCGCCAAAAGCGGGACGCCTGGTAACCTTACTTTAAGATAACCTGTGAGAAGTCGGGGTAACTTGTAACTTCCTTTTTACCCCGGACCCCTCAGGGCACAGCCAATGACAATTAATTATCAAGTTGTCAGCTGTTAATTAGGTTAAAGCATCCTGTATCCGTCTCCGTAAGAGAAGCACCTGTCCATCTGTCACTTCTCACCCAATCCCAGAGGTCTCCTCCGCTGTTTGTCCCACCCCCTTAACCCATCACCAATGGATTTCAGGTAACTCACCCACTCCCTCTCCTGTGATTGCAATGTGTAAACACCGATGGAACCCTCCATTCTCCGAGCGTGTTCTCACCTCATTGAGATTCTGCTTCCCGGCAGAGGTCGGCAGTTTGGCTCAAATAAACACACAAATTCTCTACAGGTTTCAATGTTTTGTTTTGTGGTTAACAAACCTCTTCACCCAAGGAGTTCTGAGGACCAGGCAGGGCGTGGTCCGAAGTGGTTCCCCCATCAAAAGGAATGTGTTTTTTGTTTTTTTAAAAAAATATATTAAAAAAAATAAAAAATAAAAAAATATATTTTATTGATTTTTCACAGAGAGGAAGGGAGAGGGATAGATAGTTAGAAACATCGATGAGAGAGAATCATCCATCAGCTGCCTCCTGCACACCCTCTACTGGGGATGTGCCCGCAACCAACGTACATGCCCCTGACCGGAATCAAACCTAGGACCTTTCAGTCCGCAGACCGACGCTCTACCACTGAGCCAAACCGGTTTCGGCCAAAAGGAACGTGTTTAAAGCCCCCTTTTTATTTAACCTTAATATTCAAGAATCCTGCTTTCCACTTCCTTACACTGCAGCCCAGGCATTTCCCCGGAGGATGCTCAAACACGGACTCTGCCCAGCGGGGCCTTGTGTTTACCCGCTGGCCGGAGGGCCCGACTTGGAGGCCAGTGACCGCGGACTCTGCCTCCGGGGAGAAGACGCTCCTTTGGGGCACGCGTTCCACCCCCATTCCAGACAGGAAGTCCCCGGCCAGGTAGGGCACGCCCCTTCCGGGAATAGTCCCGCCCCTTCCTGGAGCCCCGCCTTCCTGGCGCTCTGCCCGTCGGACGCTCTGGCACGTACCACTGAGTGCCCCGTCGGGGGGCCGTTCTCGGTAGGGGCGTCCGGTTTGGCGCTGGCCTGCCTCCGACGCCCTTCACGGTGACTCTGCTACCTCACTGGCCCCCTGAGCTCCGGAGCGCTCTCGCGGGAGCTCGTTCCCGTGCCCGCCGTCCCCGAACTCCCCCCTCCAGGCTTGGCAGGTGGCGCGGTCCGGGGCGGGGCCTGCTGGCGGGGCGGCCCTGTGGGGGCGGGGCCTGCGGGCGGGGCGGGGCCTGCGGACCGGAGCGGGTGAGCTGGGAGGAAGAGTTGCGGTCTCCGTGCGGGTCGGCGGGGTCGGGACCTCGGCGAAGGCGGGAGCCGCCGGGCTTGGCGTGCGCGGCCCGGCTGGGTCCCCCGGTCCCTGTGGCCCTTCCTGGCTGCCCGGCCGGCGCCCGCGCGGGGTCCACGGGCCTCAGGCTGACTCCGGCTGCAGAGGGCTGGTCTGCTGGGACCCAGCCGCTCCGGTGGAGACGGACACCCCGGCCCGGGCCGACCTCCTGACCCCGACAGAGCCGCCGGCCACCCTGCCCCACGCCCGCCGCAGGCCCTCCTGACCCCGGCTGGCTAGAGGTTACGTATCTCCCTCGGGGTGCGTGTTACCGCGTGCACACGGGGCCCCCCGCCTCGCCCGGCCTCGCCCGGCCCCACACGCAGGTGCACTGCCGGCACGGGAGGGACTGGCCGTGTGGACACCCCGCTGGCCGCCGTTTCCGGACTCAGACGCGCTGACCCCGAACTGACCCAGCCCGGACTCAGACGCACGTGAGCACGTAGCGGCCCGACGCACCCGCACCCCGCGCTGGCTCCCCTGCTGCCCAGGTGCGCAGCATGCTCCGGCCCTAGGCGGGCTTGCTCCAGACCTCCATCCAGGCCCTCCCCCGCCCAGGCTGAGGCTTTGCACGGGCGCCTGCACCACCCCAGGGCGGCGATCTTCGTGATGCCCGCTGTCTGGAGTCCTGGGCAGGCGTGGGGGCTGCTGGCGATCAGGGCTGGAGGGGCCGGCTCTGACATTCCCTTTGCAGGACCGCCGGCCTCATCATGAACCCCGAGTGCTCCCGGCTCCTCCCGGCTCTCTGTGCGGCTCTGGTGGACCCCGGGCAGCCCGTGGCGGACGACACCTGCCTGGAGAAGCTGCTGGACTGGTTTAAGTCCGTCACCGAAGCAGGTAAGGCGCTGAGCTTGGCTTTCCCGAGGTGCAGGGCTCCCCTGTCCTGGAGGAGGGGTCCCCATCTGGTCCGTGTCCTTCCTTCGCATCCTGAGGAGCCTCCTGGCTGCCTGGGGACACCTCGGGGTGAGGGAGAGGTCAGGGAGCCGAGCTGCAGCTGGAAGTGCTGGGGTCCAGCCGGATTCAGGCCCCGCAGCTCGGTCTGTGCTAGGTGCCTGCCGAGGGCGCAGGCCTCCTTTTCCTGTTCTCAGTGCACTGTTTTTCTTTCTTAAGACATCGGTTTTGTTTTCTCTCTGATTATGAAAGTAAAACTTAAAAAAAAATTCTGATATTTTTTTCTGTTTGTTTTTAGAGAAGATTGAAGGGAGGGAAGGGGAGAGAGAAGCATCCATGTGGTTGCCTCCTGCACATGCCCAGACGGGTTGGGATCAAACCTGCAGCCCAGACATTCCTTGACCCAGAATCAAACCCGAGACCCTCCCATGCAAGGCCGACACTCTAACCACGGACCACACCAGCCGGGGGCGTAATACATGTTCTCTATATGAAACTTCAACCACATGCCTGGCTGGCGGCTCAGTGGTTGAGCATCGACCAAGGAACCAGGAGGTCAGGGTTCGATTCCTGGTCAGGGCACATGTCCAGGTTGTGGGCTCGATCCCCAATGTGGGGCGTGCAGGAGGCAGCTGATCAGCGATCCTCTGCAAATCAAGCCCACAACCCAGGCACGTGCCCCTCAGTCTGCAGGCCAACGCTCTATCCGCTGAGCCACACGGGCCAGGGCTGTGGTCACATTTAAAGCAGGGCTTTGAGCAGCGTTGTTGAGACGGATTGACAGCCATGCCGCCGACCCGCGGAAAGCGCAGCTCCGGGGCCTTTGGTGCACTCACAGGCTCTGCAGCCATCGCCCAACCTCATCGTGCAGCACTTTTATCCCCAAGAGGCCTGGCCCCGTGCCTCCCCCCATCTTCCCTCTGTTCCGTGTACGTGCTCCGTGCCGGTTCCTCAGTCACGTGTTTGTGCTCCTGCTCGCGTGGCAGGTGGTTCCTGCGAGGCGTGTGAACCCCTTCCTCGGAGACTGTGGGCCACTTTCCCCTGGGAATCCTTTCCCTCCGTGAGCCTTGGCTTGGGAGCAGCAGCTCCCGCGGTCCCGTCTCCGCTGGAACGGCTTCCCGCCGGAGCCGGCTTTTTCCGGGTAGGATTCGCTGCGCAGTCCGCCGGCCCGTGGCTCTCGCCGTGACCGAGCCGCTCCGTTAACGCGGCGCGCCTGTTCCCTGTGACCTTTGAACCTGCCTTCCGTTTTCGTGTCTTTGCCCCTTTTCCTCCCGGACCCGCCCTCCACAGGCGGATAGAGCTTTCCGTCTTTTCACTCGTCTTCCGGCTTCTAAGCTGCGTGTCCCACGCCCGTTCTCAGCGGCCACCGCCCCGCGCACGGTGAGCGCGCAGGCTAGCGAGCATCCCTCTGCGTGCTGGGCCCCCCCGCGGGGACTCGGCAGACGGGCCCTGGGCCCGGTGTTCTGTCTTACTTTACGTCCTTCCGAAGCCCGCCCTGTCCCTTAGCGCGGGCGCCTTCGCATTTCCCGGTGTCCGCGGGTCCCCCCTCCTCCTCCTCGCTCTGTCCGCTCTGTCTCCCCGGAGCTCCCTGTCTGGGGGCCTCGCTGGGGCCTCGTGGGGACCCGCCCTCCTCCGAATTGCCTCCCCAGTGGGGGCGGCGACCGGCAGGGACCGGGCGAAGGGGAGGGCAGAGCTCGGTGCGGGGTCGGCAGGCCTGGCCGTCCTGCCCGTCCTGCCGTGCTTCAGGCATCGGGCTTCCCGGCGTCAGCCTTCCCGGCGTCGGGCTTCCGGCGTCGGGCTTCCGGCGTCGGCCTTCCCGGCGTCGGGCTTCCGGCGTCGGCCTTCCCGGCGTCGGGCTTCCGGCGTCGGCCTTCCCGGCGTCGGGCTGGCTCAGCGTGAGAGGAAAGTGTCCCCTTGAGGCAGGTGGTCCCACTGGAACCGGCACCTGTCACGGTCAGCGCGACCGAGCCGGCCAGGCTGGTGAGGTCCGGCCCCGCACTTCCTGTCTGCGCCCGGCCTGGGCGCAGGTGCTGGCCTCCCCGTGTGTCCCTGTGCCGAGTGACGCGAGGGACCTCCGTGTCCTCCCGTCAGCCGCTCCCCCTGGAGGCCTGGGGGCGGGGGGCCGGCCGGGCGGGCGAGCGGCCCCCGGGGCACGCCGGCGGTGCGTGACGCCCGGCCTTGCCCAGGGTCCAGCCTGCAGCTGCTGCGGGACAGCCCCTGCCTGGTGGAGCTGCTGCTGCAGGCGCCGCAGGCCCCGGGCCTGAGCCCCCGCGTGCTGGCCTTCGCGCTCCGCCTCGCCGGCCTGCTCGCCGCTCAGGAGGCCTGCTTCCAGTTCCTGCAGGTGAGAGCGCCTTCCCGCGGCGCCGGGGGCCGTCCCCCCTCGGCCCCGCAGCGCGGCCCCCCGGGCTGGGGCCGGGAGCTCGGAGACCACGGGGCCCTTACCCCAGGATGTCCCGGACAGAGGGGCCCCTGGGGGTGGCGCTGGGGTGCTGCTGGGGAGGATTCCTGAGAGGAATGAACGGATCGATCAGTCTTCAATGGCTCCGGGCCGCCTGCCCCTCCCAGCGCCGCTGCCCAGGGCCATTCCTCTCCCTCCAGCAGGGGGAGCTGCTGTCCGGGCTCTTCGGGGAGGCGGGCCCCCTCGGCGGGGCGGCCTGGACGGCGCCCACAGTGCGCAGCGGCTGGATCCAGGGCCTGCGCTCCCTGGCCCAGCACCCCGGCGCCCTGCCCTTCCTGGCCGAGCTCGGTGAGTGCCCCTGCCCACCCCCCTCCTGCCCGCTGCCCGCGTGGCCTCCGGGGGCCGCTGCGCCCGGCCAGGGCGGCGTGGGCGTGGCGGGCTGTGGGAGGAGCCCTGGGGCGACCGGGCCGGAGGCCCCTCGAGAATGGGAGCGGTGTCCTTGCTCGTGGTGGGGCCCAGCGGGCGGCTTTGGGACTGAGAGGAGGGACGGGGGCTGTGGGTCTAACGCCCGGCAGCTCGGGCCTCGGGCTCCTGAGCAGAGGACGCCGGGCCTCCTGGCCCCTCGGCCGTGGGCCCGGCTCTCCCCGAGGTGCCCCCGCTGCCGAGGGAGCCGTGGGCGCTGTGGGTCCCCGCGGGCCCCCGTCCGCTGAGCCGTCTCCCCGCAGGTGCCCTGGACACCGTGGTCGCCCTGCAGGGGGACCCCAGCCTGTTCGTGGCCTCAGCGGCCGGGCAGCTCCTGGCGCACATCCTGGGCCTGGCTCTGGGGGGCCAGGCCGAGGGCCCCCCCGGCCCCCCGGCGTGCGACTGGCCGGCCAGCGCCCAGGCGGTCGTGGGCCACCTCGAGGAGGCCCTGAGCTCCCTCGCCGCCCCGCGGGTCACGCAGGCCCTCCACGTGCTGACCGCCGCGTTCGGGCACTGCCACCGCCCGTGGACGCAGGTCCTGTGGGCGCGACTGAGCCCCCTGGTGGCCCGTCTGCTCGAGAAGGACCCGGTGCCCGCCGCCCACTCGCTGGTGGACCTCCTCCTCAGCGTGGCCCGGTCAGCCCGGGGGCCGGGGGTCCGCGGGGGGGGGTTCCGGGAGGAGAGGGGCCACCGGAGGGTCTGGACGCCCGCGCCCGGAGGGACCCGCGTCTCCGCTGGGCACGGGCCGCGGGCGGGGAGCCGGCTGGGCCCCGGCGGCCGCGGGCCCTGGACTCACCGCGCTGGCCGGCCTTCCCTGCAGGTCCCCCGCGCTGAGCTCCGACCGCGGCCGGTGGGAGACGGCGGCGCGGGCGCTGGGCCGCCTCAGGCCCGCTCACGCCGGGCCCCTGGCTCTGGGGCTGCTGAGCCTGCAGGACTGGTGAGTGCGGGCCCGGGGGCCTCGCTGGCCCCGTCTGGGCAGCTCTGTCCGGGGCGGGGTGGCCGGGCCGTGGGCAGCTGCCTCTCGGCGCGTCCGGTGCGCCCGGCGGGGGGAGCCGCCCGCCCGCCCGCCGTGGAGCGGGCTCAGCGCCCTCCGTCCTCAGCCCCCAGGCCCTGAGCGCCCAGGCCTTCGCCGTCCTGCTCCAGCCCCTGGCCTGCGTCCTGAAGGCGGCCGCGCAGGCCCCCGCGCCCCCAGGTACCGCCGGGCGGGGCCACCCGTGGGGGGACGGGACCCCGTGGGGGACGGGACCGCGGTCAGGGAGGCGGGGTAAAGGGCGGGGGGGCCACCAGCTCTGCTGCTCCTGTCTTCCCGGCCCGCCCGAGCCAGGGGCACCTCCTGGCACCTCGTGACCAGAGCAGCCGCCTGGCCCACCTGGCTGGGCTCCGGGGTTGGCACTTAGGCGTCCGGACGGGTACGGGTGGGGGTGGGGGTGGGGGGAGGTGGGGGTGGAGGTGGGGGTAGGATGGGGGTGGGGGTGCGGGAGGGGGGGGTGGGGGTGGGCTGGGACTGGGGGAGGGGGGGGTGGGGTGGGGCAGAGGGGGGCCAGGCGCCCTGTGGCTGTGGCAGCACAGAGAGGAGCTCCTGGCGCAGAAGCCGCCCCAGGACGGGCGTGGGCGGCCGGGCCTCGGCCTGGGGAGCCCTGGACGGGCTCAGGCCCAGCCTGGCGGGCTGCGTCACCTGACAGCCCGATGGGAGCCTCCCTCCCAGCCGCCGGCGTGGGGGTGGCCGGGGTGGTGCCCGGGGGCGAGGCCGGTGTGGCCGGCAGGACGCCCGCTGACGGGCTGTTTGTGGTCCCGCAGGCTGGCCGGCCGGGCCCGAGGGCGACCCGGCCGCGCTCCTGTCCTCACGGGCGGCCTGCGTGGGGCTCCTGTGCCAGACCCTGGCCCACCTGGAGCTGCTGCAGCCCCTGGTAGGCGTGGCCCGGCCCGCGTCCCCGTCCCCGGGCAGCGGGCAGCAGCCCTGCCCTGGTGACCCCCTCCTCCCGCTGATTCCTCCTCCCGCTGACCACCTCCTCCCACTGACCTCTCCTCCCGCTGACCCCTCCTCCCGCTGACCTCTCCTCCCGCTGACCCCCTCCTCCCGCTGACCCCTCCTCCCGCTGACCTCTCCTCCCGCAGCCCCGCCCCCACTGACCCCTCCTCCTGCTGACCTCTCCTCCCGCTGACCCCTCCTCCCGCTGACCCCTCCTCCCGCTGACCTCTCCTCCCGCAGCCCCGCCCCCACTGACCCCCTCCTCCTGCTGACCTCTCCTCCCACTGACCCCTCCTCCCGCTGACCCCTCCTCCCGCTGACCTCTCCTCCCGCAGCCCCGCCCCCACTGACCCCCTCCTCCTGCTGACCTCTCCTCCCGCTGGCCCCTCCTCCCGCTGACCCCTCCTCCCGCTGACCCCTCCTCCCGCTGACCCCTCCTCCCGCAGCCCCAGCGCCCCGCACCCTGGCCCCAGGCGCCCCTGCTGGGGGCCACGCTGACGGTCCTGCGGTTCTGCAATGGCTCCGTGGTGCCCGCCCCCGGCTCCGACGTGGGCGGCCGCCTCTGTGCCGTCCTGGCCGGCTGCGCCCGCGTCCAGCGCGCCGCCCTCGGCCTCCTGGGGGCGCTGTCCGAGGACGCAGGTGAGCAAGGCGCTGCCTCGCAGGCCGCCCTTCCCCTTGCTCGGACCTCCTGGGCCTGCTCTCCCGGGGGCACTCCCCGGCCGGGTCTGGGAGCCCCCGGCGGGCTGGCGGGTGGGCGGCGGGAGGCGGGTGCCACCCACCACGTCTGTCCCAGGGCCCCCAGAGCTGGTGACGCAGGTGTTTGCCGTCCTCCTGGATTACCTCCAGAGCCCCGACTCCAGCCCCACGGTATGGGGGGGAGGGGGGCAGGCCTGGGGGGGCGGCCTGGGGGGCGGGGGCAGAGGTGGGGGCCCTGTGCTTCCCCAGGGGCAGGCGGCTGCCGGTCCGGCCGGCCTCGCCGGGCAGGGAGGCAGGAGGGCGGCTGCACATGGGTTCTCGCCGGGAGAGGTGGCCCAGAGCCGGGGACCCTGCGTGGTGCCTGGAGTTTGTTCTCAGCCCCACCACTGAGCGGCGCTGGGGAGCGGGGGGCGGTGACTCCCACCCATGCACCGAGCGCAGTGGAGTGGGCGAGGCCCAGGTCCCGGGCTGGAGGCAGAGGCACCTGCTAGTCTGTGTCTTGGGCAGAAATGGCGTTTCCCCAGGAGTGAGTCCCCGGAGGCTGTCTCGCCCTCCCCTCCTCTCACTCACCTGGAGGCCCCTCTGCTTCCTGAAGCCGGGCCTCCTGGGAACGGACCCGGGTGCCCCCACAGCCAGCCCTCTGACCCTTGGGGCGGGGCGGGGCGGGGGGGTAGGGCATGGGGTGGACAGGGAAGGGGAGGGGGTGGGCAGGCTGGGGCACGGGGTGGACAGGGAAGGGGAGGGGGTGGACAGGCCGGGGCACGGGGTGGACGGGGCAGGGCATGAGGTGGGCAGGGGGTGGATGGAGCAGTGCGGGAGTGGACAGGGCGGGGCACGGGGTGGGTAGGGCAGGGCAGGGGGTGGACGGGGCAGTGTGGGGGGTGGATGGGGCGGGGGCACCCCCCCCCACAGCCTGCAGCCCCGCCCTCCCCAGGTGCTGAAGAAGGCCTTCCAGGCTGCGCTGCAGTGGCTCCTGAGCGCCCCCACGCCCCCCGGCGGCTGCGCCCCGGACCCCCCCGTCCAGCCGTTCCTCGAAGGTAACCGGGCCTCCCCGGGCACACACAGGGCACCGGGAGCCACGGGGCCGGGAGGAGGGGGCGGGAGGAGGAGCCGGGAGGTGGGGGCGGCCAGGTGGGAGGCGGGGGCGCGGGCCTCTCTGACCCCCCTCCCGCCCCAGAGCTTCTCCCTGTGCTGCAGAGGCGCCTGTGCAGCCCCTGCTGGGAGGTGAGGGACTCGAGCCTTGAGTTCCTGACCCAGCTGGCCGGACACTGGGCAGGTGAGTCCAGTGGCACCGGCCCTGGTCCCCCGGGGGGCTCTGGAGCCGGGCCCGGAGCGGCTGCCGGGAGAGGGCGAGGCTGCGGGCAGCGTGGTCACAGCGGCCGGGCGCTCCACCCGCAGGACAGGCTGGCTTCCGAAACGCGCTCCTGGCGTCGGAGGTGCCCGAGCTCGTGTGGCGGCTCCTGCAGGACCCTGAGAGCTACGTCCGAGCCAGCGCGGTGACCGCCGTGGGCCAGCTGGCCAGCTGGGGGCTGCACGCCGGCCCCGAGCGCCCGGGAGGCCCGCAGGTGGGCGTGGGCACGGCCTGGGGGTGCTCTGTCCGTACGTCCCGGGTCCCTCGGCTCCCAGCACCCTTTGCGTGACCCACGAGCACATACGGGGGGACGGGGGCACGTGCTCGGCCTGAGGCCCGCGGGCGGGTTCTGGGCGCCCTGCACCCCGCGTGGCACTCACCCTCCGCCCGCCCCTCCGTCCGCAGAAGGGCGCGCTCCCGGAGCTGCTGGACGTGCTGGCCGCGGACCCCGAGGGCTTCCCGCGCCGGGCCGCCATGCGGGTCTTCGCGCGCTGGCTGCGGGACGGCCGCGCGGAGGCGGCCGCGGACCCCGAGCGCCTCGTGGCCGGGGCGCTGCAGGCGGCCGGCCGGGACCCGGACTGGGAGGTGCGGGCGCAGGGCCTGGCGCTGGGCCGGGCGTTCCTGGAGCGGGCGCTGGGCCGGCCCGGCCCGCCCTGCCCCTCCGCGGGGGCCGCCCCGGAGCCCGCGGCCCAGGCCCTGCGCGCCGCCTGCCGCGTGCGGCTCCCCGAGTTCGCGCTGCGCGCCCTGTCCGACTGCGACCGGCCGGTGGCCCGCGAGGCCTGCGCCCTCCTCCTGCTCCTGCGGGACCTGGCCGCCCCCGGGCTCGGCCCGCCGGAGGCGGGGCCCACCGAGGCCGCCCTGCAGCGCTGGCGGGCGGGCGAGCAGGCCCAGCCCCCGGGGCCCCTGGAGCCCGAGGCCGTGCTGGCTGTGCTGCGCTCCCTCGACCTGGAGGGCCTGCGGGGGGCGCTGGCCGAGAGCAGCGACCACGTGGAGCGCAGCCCCCAGTCGCTCCTGCAGGACATGCTGGCCACTGCTGGCCTGCGGGGCGACAATGAGGCCGACTGCTACTGAGGGCCGGCGACCCCTGACCTCTCTACCCCCCGCGACCTCCCTGTCCCCGGTGACCTCTGACCTCTCTGCCCCCCACGACCTCTCTGCCCCCCGCGACCTCCCTGTCCCCGGTGACCTCCCTGCCCCCAGTGACCTCCCAGCTCCCCCTCTCTCTCCACACCCCGCGACTTCCCTGCCCCCAGCGACCTCCCTCCCTGTCCCGCCCTCAGGCCGCGGGCCCATCTTGGCGGCTGCACAGGGGCCCTCGGGAGTCAGGCCGGGAAGACCAGTGTCAGTCACGTGTTGGGGGTGTCGTTAAAGTGGCTTATTTCCCACTAAAAAGAAACGCCTGTGACGCCACTGAGTCCGTGCCGTGTCAGACGCCGGCCAGGAGGGGGGCGGGGAGGGACCTCCCGGGCTCCACCTGCCTGGCCAGCGGTCTGCCCTGGGCCCAGGCCTCCGGGGTGACTACGGGCAGAGCATAGAGCTCCGCCCGGACGGGCCTGGTGCTGGGCCCCGGCTCCTCCTGAGGCCGCCATCCAGCCACGGCCGGGCCTCCAGCCGCAGCCCCCAGAATCGCCCTCAGCTTCCAGGGACTCAGCTCAGGCCCCCCGTGGCAGGGGGAGCTGCTGTGGTCCCGTCCGGGAGAGCTGAGGTCCAGGCTGGCCCGACAGCGCCGTTCAGAACCGGGCGAGGCGGCTGCCCTCCTCCCGGAGGTGCGGCCCGGTGCTCAGGCCTGCACCATCACCAGAGGGACGTCCGGAGGAGCTCTGGGATTGAACTCCATGGCGGCACCCTAGCTTGTGGGGTGCAGCGGGGCACGTTTATAGCCTCGTTGGAAACACCCACAGAGTGCCCTCCCCCCGGAGAACTGGAAAACGGCCAAATCAAACCCAAAGTAAGTAGGAGAAATAAAAGCAGAAATCCAGTTGGAAACAGGAAGCCAATAGAGAGCATTATCCAAACCACAGCCAGGTTCTGGGACCAGCCTCTAGCCACAGGAGAAAGGAGGCAGAGTCCCCGGTCGGAAACGGGAGGGAGGGAGTGCGGTGAGCACCCGACGCCCATGGCCTGGGTGACGGAGACAGGCCAGTTCCTCGCGACGATCGGCGAGACCACACAAGAAGGAGATCGTTTAAGCCAGCGGTCAGCAAGCCGCGGCTCTCAAGCCACATGCGGCTCTTTGGCCCCTTGAGCGTGGCTCTTCCACAAAACACCACGGCCTGGGCGAGTCTTATGTTGAAGAAGTGGCGTTAGAAGGAGTTTAAGTTGAAAAAATGTGGCTCTCCAAAGAAATTTCAATCGTCGTGCTGTTGGTTTTGGCTCTGCTGGCTAATGAGTGTGCCGACCACTGATTAAGCAGACCTGCGCACCTAGCGCACCGGCATTCCCAAACAGCCCGGCCCGGGCGGTTTGCTGGTGAGTTCTGCAAACCTTGCCCAGGATCCCCCTGAGCTTCCAGGACTCCGAGCTCCCACCTCCCCCAGGCAGGGGCTGCAGAGGCCACGGCCACCTGTTCCCCGCAAAGCCTCTGGAGAGCAGAACGGGGGCTTCCTGCCTCACTTGCTGAAGCCAGCGTCACCCAAACATAAGGTGACCAACGTCCCACTTTTGGCATCCCACGGCGTTTTAAAGAAGTCCCCATTCTTTAAAACACCTCAGGACGCAGGGAAAAAACGTTAAAAATCGGGACATCTGGTCACCTTACCCAAACACCACGTCCATACAGAGCCATCCGAGAAAGCGCCTCTCTCATGAACACGGACGTAAAAATCCTCCCCAAACACGGACTCCAGCGGCGTCAGTGGAATTCCCTCTCCCGGCCAAGTGGGTTTAGCTCAGGCAGGTGAGGCGGGCTCAGCCCAGGGCCCCGGGGAAGAGGCCTGGGGGAATCGGGAGGCTTAAGGGAGGCTCAGCGGTCACACACGTCACCTACAGTGCCCGGCCAAGACGGGGTCAGCGACCCCGGGTGGTAACGGTGCAGAGGCCGAGGGTGGGGGAGGGCGAGCAGGCCGACCCCTGCCCACTGTGCTCCACAGCCCCCATGGTGCGTTTCCACCGCGTGGCACCTTCACGGGAGCTGCTCGATGCCGGAGAACCGCGCCCTGGCCGAGGCGCAGGGCGGGAGAGGTGTAACTGACCCTTCTACCTAAAGCACAGCCCTCAGGGGCCCAGGCTAAGTCGGGGCGAGTCTGGCCCGACTTCTGTCCCCTTCCTTCCGAGGCCACTCAGACCACACTGGCCATCTGGCCTCCCCCAGGCGCTCAGGGGACCGGGAGGGCTGCCCGGTGTCCGGGCCGGCTCGGCACCAGAGGTCAAGGACAGCCACGGGCTGCCCCTCCGGTCACATGTCCTGAACTCTCCACCTGCTGGGCCTGGGGACCTGCCCAGACCGGCCCTGTCTGCCCTGTGGGACTGGGGGAGCCGAGCCCCAAGGTCTCACTGCATCCTGAGTCTGAGCCTGGGGCAGACAGAGGAGGAGGGGCGAGAGGCGTCTGTCTGTCCACAAGGGCTCCGCATCACCCCGCGTGGTGATGCCCTGTCCCCCGTTGGCGCAGGCACAGCCCCCCAGAGGGAGGGCGGCCCCAACAGGCCCCTCGCAGGCGCTCCTGTCCTTCCAGCCCGTGGCCGTGCTGCCCTCTGCCGGCGGCGAGAGGCACCGCAGGGTATCCCGTCCCCGGAAGTTGTAAGATCTCAGCGCCGCCAGCCCGGGAGCGGGCGTTGTGGGCGGGGCCTGTCGCGGGTCCGCCTCCAGGGGCGGGGCCTAGCTCCCCCGCTTCCTCCCGCGGGGCTGGTCCCCGGGGATTCCCACCGGCCCGGACGGCGCGCCTCCCGGCGGCGGCGGCGGGAGGCGTGGCCACCGCCCGGCCCGGGGGAGGCCAGGGGCGCCCGCGGGGGAGAGGGGAGACATTGGGACAACCGCCCTTCCGGCCGGTGACCCCGGGCCGGGCCTCATCTCCTCCGGCTCCGGCCAGAGGCCGCCCGCGCCCGGGCCGAGGCCGCCGATTTCTGAGGAAACGCGGTCCCCGGGCCAGAGCGGACGCTGTCCGGGGCCACAGGCGGCTCCGCGCGGCCGGGCGGGACGGCGAGCGGGGAAGACGGTCCGCGCGGTCTCCGCGGGCCGCTGAGGACAGAAGCCGCGGGGGTTCCGGGGACGATCGTCCCGGCTGAGGGGAGCCCTGTCCTGCCACGGGGGTGCCTGTGTGTAAACGGCCTGGGCCCGAGTGTCCGGCAGCGAGGGAGGGGGCGGGGCCGCACACCGCGGGCCACGGCGGGATGGCCGCTCCCCGCACGTCCGTCTGCCTGTCTGTCCATCTGTCCGCCTATCCGTCCGTCTGCCTGTCCGTCCGCCTGTCCGTCCGTTTGCCTGTCCGCCTGCCTGTCCGTCCGCCTGTCTGTCCGCCTGTCTGTGCCCCCCGCCGCCCCGCCCTGGCTCTCAGCTGTGGCCCCAAAGCGCGGGAGGAGAGGCCCTGGCCGCACAGCCTCCGGCCTCAGGCGGACCCCAGGGGACATGCTGGAAGGGACGTTAGGACGAGATGTCCTGGGAGCGAGGATGACGCTCAGGGCCCGGCCCGGCGCTGCCAGGGGCTCAGCCCGCGAGGGGGCCGCGCCAGGCCCGCCGCTGCCCCGTGTGCGGTGCGGCCAGCAGCCCAGCAGCCCAGCAGCCCAGCCGTGCACAGCCCACCGCGTCCCGACGGCGGGCCGAGCAGCCAGGCCCCGGCTCCGGGGACACCCCTCCGCGCACCCCTGACTCCCCCATTCCCGGCCCGGGTTTCCCGCTTTGTTCCCACGGCCAAAGTCACTTCCGGAGAGCCATTCCGGACCCTTCCTCCCGCCCAACCCCAGCCCCATCCCCAGCCGCCCTCTAAGCCCGCCCTGACGCCCCAGGCCCGAAGCCCCGCCCACCCACTTAAGCCCCGCCCGCCCACAGCCCCAGCTGGCAGGCCAGTGAAGTTAGCTTGTCTGCGGGGCCCCATGGTTGGTTGGGGAGCTTGGGGAGCGAGGGGCAGGGAGGAGGGATGCGGCCTTGCTGATACTGGCCATGGGACATCCGATTCAGCCATTTCTGGGAGGAAATAAATCTCCAGAAGGGCTTAGAGGAAAAAAAGCAGGCAGCCACCGGCTTAGCCACCGGCTAACGTCACAGCTCCAGGTACAAACCACACCCACCGCGTTCAGAGGAGAGGCCACAGGCTCTGCGTGCTCAGGGCGGTGCACACAGAAGGTCAAACATGGGCCTCGCAGCAGCTCCGCAGACCCGCGGCTGCCGGAACCCGTCCCCGGGGAGCTCGGCCGCCAGCAGCCTCCATCTAGAAGCTCCGCCAGGCGCGCCCTGCTGTGGCCCAGGAGGCCCGCTGGCTGGGGCTCCCGAGGCTGCACAGCTGGGGCTGCTGAGCTCTGGGTCTTGCTTAGAGAAGCACCTGGGCAGTGTGGGCAGGAAGGAGGCGCCAGGTGGGAGGCACAGCCGGCTCCGGGGCCGCTCCTGAGAGCAGCTGCCGCTCCTTCCCCCACACCCGGGAGGTCCCAGCGGCCGGGTGGGTGGCCGGCCTCGGGCGAAGATGCCAACCTAAACAGGCCCAGCTGCCGCTCCGAGGCCCTGTGTGCACAGCGAGGGCGCGTCCCGAAAGGAGTATTTTTATCCTGGAGGCCGCCGGCCGGCGGGAGGAGCCGGGCTTCCCCGGGCAGGCCTGGGGGCCTGGGAGCCAGCACAGGCCTGGTCCGGCCGCTGTTCCCACCCCGGCCCGCGGGCCCTAATGGAGCTGGGTTAGTCCTGGCTCCAGGGGGGCCACTGAGCACAGAGGTGCCCACCGCAAGGAAACCAGCTCCTGGCCAGCTGATGGCCCTCAATCGAAGGCGGGAAAGAGCGCTGGGAACGAGCCGAGCTGCGGAAACCCCGTACATTAGGAGAAGCGGCGGGCCCCTGGCCGAGCACCTTGATTAACGAGGACCCGGAATACAGGCTTATTTTTAGACCAGCTTCTCGGGTAAAGAGGCAAAGGAAAACAAGCTCGGGCAGGGCTATTTAAAAAGCAGTTTCCAAGAAACGTCCACTCCGTGTCCACCCCGTCCCCCACGGTGATGAGGGCCAGGCGGCCAGGACCGGCTCAGCGGGGGCGCCCGGACGCAGTGTCCGCCTCCTGGGCCCGAGGAGCGGCCCCGGGGAGGCCGCAGGGCCGGCTGTGTCCCCCCGGCCCCCCAGGGCATCAGGTTCTCAACCAGCCAACCGCGTGAGGCCGCCACCCGGCACTGGATCCACTGTGTCCTGTGGCGCTGGGCCAGGCCTGGCACCCGGGCTCTCGGCCCATCCCCTGGGGGCCCCTCGGCCCTCACAGGCCCCGCCTCCCTGGCTCCTGGACTCCAGACAGCACCCATCTCTCCTGCAAGCACCCCCGACCCGCACCAGCTTCTGCCCAGAGCACAGCGTCAACACCCCCTCAGAGGCTCCCTCGGCATCCCTGTGGACTCCCAGACATTCCCGGCGCCGAGCTGTCCTCACCACGTGTCCGTGTTTGTGGCCTCCCAGTGGCCTGTGGTCAGTGGGGCCTGGTCCTAACCCCTGAGGGCACACTCACCTGCTAACAGGAGGCCAGAGAGCAGGAGGCGCCCGGGCGGCCTCGGTGGGTCCGGGCCCACGCACCCCTCTCCCCTGCACCGTCCTGGAGCACAAGGGCGACCCACCCTCCCTCCCGGCCCTCGCCACCTGCCTCAGGCATCACCTGTCCGAAATGAGCGTCGAGTGCAGGCCTCCCTCAGCTCAGCTGGTGCTGGGAGGAGCTGCTGGGGCAGGGGCAGCAGGGCGGGAGGCACCATGGCCATCCCCCTCCACGCTGCTCCCGCCCGTCTGTCAGTGGCAAACGGCCGGCACGCCCTCGCTCCACGGCGGATCCCTCGCAGCCGGCGGTCACCTACTGGGTGCGTCTCGCCACTTCTGGCCGTCGGAAGCTTCCGTTCCGCAACACCTGTGCCTGCGAGGCAGGCGTGGAGTGAAACCTGGGACTCTCATCGCAGCGAGCCTGCGAGCAGGCCCATGTTAGCCTCCATGGCTGAATTTTGGGTCTGGAAATGGAGCCTAATGTTGGTTCTGAGTGCCGAGTGGTTTTAAAAAATGTATTTGTATTGATTTGAGAGGGGGAGAGAGAGAAACATCAGCAATGAGAGAGAATCATTGGTCAGCTGCCTCCTGCAGGCCCACACCAGGGGTTGAGCTTGCAACACCGAGCAAAGAAACAGGACTTACTGCAAGAAACACTGAGAGGCTGGAGGCGGTCCAGCGGCGAACCAGATGCCCGCAGCTGCGCCAATCCGGTGCAGGGGCCGCCCGGAGCCCACACGGACACCCCGTCCTGACGCTGCGCTCACCTGCAGAGTGACTGCCCCCCGGTCACAGCCACGCTGAGGATCCTGCCTCCAGTCAGTGCCTGCTCGGGAGCTAATAACCCGACCCGTAAGGAAAGAAATGCGCCGGAGCGCAATCACCCAGAGCTGTCACTCAGCACCTGGGACATTCTCTACCGACAGCAGTTAAAAAACACGTCACCACCCCACGTGCTCTCATGCGAGCAGTGTGAGCGGAGAAGCGGGGAAAACGGAGAAATGCGTCTTATTTGAGGAAGTTTATTGTTACATTGTTGCAATAATAGATGAGGCACCACTACCTCCTGCTCCTCCAACATCTCAATACAAAAGACAATAATCAAGGTGACAGTGAAATTAAGATAAAAAATTACAAAAGCCGAGGCTTCGGAAACAAGAAGGACTAGTCTATGTGTAGAAAGTTGTAAATGGTTTAGTTCAGCCTCACAAGTGTAACTGCTTCTCCGGTTAGGAGCCCTGGGACAGGGCAGCGCGGGACGCCCTCCTCGGCCGGACGCCCGGGCCGGGCAGGAGCCCACAGGGAGGGGGCGGCCGAGCTGGTCGGGCTCCTGGCTTTGGGGCCCTCCCGCCCTGCCCGGCGCTCACGCACACGAAAGTGAGCAAACGGCTCGGCCTGATGAAGGCGCTCAGGGGCCCAGCCGGGCCCGGCCGCCCCCTCACAGCCCTGACACCCGGCGCCCCGGCACCGCCTGCCTGAGTGCCCTGTGCCCTCCCCTCTGGCCACACGGCCGGGCCTGGGCCCCAGCCACGGCTCCTGGAGAGCCACGGGGGCGGCACCCAATCAGCAACTTCTTTCTCACCAGAGCCGGCCCTCAGCACACGCCCCGAGGGCTCTCACGCTGTGCGTCTCCTAAACAGGTGACAAGATGACTCAGGAGCGCCCCCTCCCCCGTCAGCCCTGCCGCAGACTCAGTGTGCCGGGCCTGCTGACACGGAGCCGAGGGCGGCGCCACGGGGCAGGGAGGGCCCGGGCGGCCTGAGGACCAGGCCCGGGGGGGTGGCTAAGCCAGTGGATTCCGGTGCTGGGTGCTGGCGAGCGAGGAAGCTCGCTCCTCTCTCAAGTGCTAGGCGAGCCCCCCCCCCCCCCCCAGGACGCAGGGAGGGCGCCGGCGGCAGTGGAATGCATGCTCTGTACAGTGTGGACCTGCCGGGCGGCCTCCACGGGCCCAGCACCCCGAGTGGGGAGCACGTGCTGGTGGCATTCAGGAGGCAGAGCCTGGAAGGACCGGATGGAGGGCGGCCTGGGGAAGGACAGCCCTGGGAGGGACAGCCCTGGGAGGGACAGCCCTGGGGAGGGACAGCCCTGGGGAGGGACGGCTGTAAGAGGCACTGGGGGGCGGCAGTCTGCAGGACCCAGGGTGTGCGGGTCGGGCTTCCTGCCGGTCAGTGTCTGCGGAGCACAGGCCGCCGGCTGGACGGCTGTGCTCACCCTGGGGCTGCGCCCCAGCGACCACCTGCAGGCGGCGGGTGTGACTTCGCTGGTGGGGGGGGGAAGGGGGAAGAAAGGGGTGGCAGGGCGGGGCGGGGCGGTGGGGAGTAATAAGCACCGCCCAGTGCTACGTGAGGGACGGGCCCTGTCCATGCGACGGACAAGGTGGCCGGGAGGAGGCAGCGCCTGGGCACTAAGGCACAACGCTCCAGGAGCCCCCACCCCCAAGGCTGGGCCGGGGCTGTCACGGCCGGGGGCTCCGGGACCAGGCACAGGAGCTTTAAAAGGCAGCGCGTTCCCTCTGGGAGGGCGCCGAGGCCCGCACCGGCCTGTGTCTGCGCACGGGGCTCTGGGTGAGCGGCAGGAAGACCTGCGGGTTAGAGGGAGCCGCAGGCCGCGCTCGGCGCGGTGTCGGGGCGCGCAGGCACGCGGACGCACACCTGGGCCCACGCAGGCGGCGCGCACGGCATCCCCGGCCGCCGGCTCTCAGTAGTGTACTCCCGGATTCAGTAGCCGTGGCAGCCGCTCTGCCGGCCGCCGCACACGCACACGCCGGCGGAGGGCGGAGCCCGGCCTCACTGCAGCATGATGTCCTTGAGGTTCTCCTGCAGGATGGTGTCCTTGACGGCGTGGAAGACGAAGCGGATGTTCTCCGTGTCGATGGCGGTGGTGAAGTGGTGGAAGAGCGCCTTGCTGCGGTTGCGGCGCCGGCGGTCGAAGCACTGCACCAGGTAGCGCTGCACGTCCTCCAGCCGGTGCGGGTCGCCGCGGAAGTCGGGGAAGTGCTTGCTGATGGCGACGCTGCGCACCTTCTCCACCAGCAGGTCCGTCTTGTTGAGGAAGAGGATGATGGACACGTTGGCGAAGAGCTTGTTGTTGACGATGGTCTCGAAGATGTTCATGGACTCCAGCAGCCGGTTGGTGCGCCGGTCCTCCATGAGCACCTGGTCGTACTCGCTGGAGGACACCATGAACAGGATGGACGTGATCCCGTCGAAGCACTGGAACCACTTCTGGCGCTGGGACCGCTGGCCGCCCACGTCCACCATCTTGAAGGGGATCTTCTTGATCACGAAGTCGTGCTCCACGATGCCCTTGGTGGCCTTCCTGGCCAGCAGGATGTCCTGCTTGCTGGGGAAGTAGTTCTGCAAGACAGGGCGGAGCTCAGAGGGCGGGGAGGGCTGGGGCTGGGGGCGGAGCTCAGAGAGGGCGGGGAGGGCTGGGGAGGGGGGCGGAGCTCAGAGAGGAAAGGGGAGATGGGAGGGAGCGGAGCTCAGAGAGGGAAGGGAGATGGGAGGGGGCGGAGCTCAGAGAGGGAAGGGGAGATGGGAGGGGGCGGAGCTCAGAGGGTGGGGAGGGCTGGGGCTGGGGGCGGGGCTCAGAGAGGGAAGGGGAGATGGGAGGGGGCGGAGCTCAGAGAGGGCGGGGAGGGCTGGGGCTCGGGGCGGAGCTCAGAGAGGGCGGGGAGATGGGAGGGGGCGGAGCTCAGAGAGGGAAGGGGAGATGGGAGGGGGCGGAGCCCAGGGGGGGAAGGGGAGATGGGAGGGGGCGGAGCTCAGAGAGGGCGGGGAGATCGGAGGGGGCGGAGCTCAGAGAGGGCGGGGAGACGGGAGGGGGCGGAGCTCAGAGGGGGGGGGGAGGGCTGGGGATGGGGGCGGAGCTCAGAGAGGAAAGGGGAGATGGGAGGGGGCGGAGCTCAGAGGGCGGGGAGATGGGAGAGGGCGGAGCTCAGAGAGAGGGGAGATGGGAGGGGGCGGAGCTCAGAGAGAGGTAGATGGGAGGGGACGGAGCTCAGAGAGGGAAGGGGGATTGGAGGGGGCGGAGCTCAGAGAGGAAGGGTAGATGGGAGGGGGCGGAGCTCAGAGAGGGAAGGGGAGATGGGAGGGGGCGGAGCTCAGAGAGGGAAGGGGAGATGGGATGGGGCGGAGCTCAGAGAGAGGGGAGATGGGAGGGGGCGGAGCTCAGAGGGAAGGGGGATTGGAGGGGGCGGAGCTCAGAGAAGAAGGGTAGATGGGAGGGGGCGGAGCTCAGAGAGGGAAGGGGGATTGGAGGGGGCGGAGCTCAGAGAGGGAGGGGAGATGGGAGGGGGCGGAGCTCAGAGAGGGAAGGGAGATGGGAGGGGGCGGAGCTCAGAGAGGGAAAGGAGATGGGAGGGGGTGGAGCTCAGAGAGGGCGGGGAGGGCTGGGGATGGGGGCGGAGCTCAGAGAGGAAAGGGGAGATGGGAGGGGGCGGAGCTCAGAGAGAGGGGAGATGGGAGGGGGCGGAGCTCAGAGAGGGAAGGGGGATGGGAAGGGGCGGAGCTCAGAGAGGGCGGGGAAGGCTGGGGATGGGGGAAGGGGGATGGGAGGGGGCGGGAGCAGGGAATGGACGGGTAGGAGAGACAGTCCAGGGGCTCGGAGAAGTCGAACCAAATACTGGCGGCCACGCTGCTGGTAGAAGCAGCGGTGCTGGACAGCAGGCTAGGGCTGCTTCAGCCCGAGGGAGTCACGGGGGTGGGTGTGGGGGAAGGGACAGGTGGCTCGGGCGGGCGGGTCTGTACTCACCAGCTGGCCGATCCGGTCCAGGTTGTCCAGGAAGTACTTCACCGACTCCCCCTGTCAGGGAGGACACAGTCAGAGCGCGTGTCAGCTGCGGGCCGATGTGCCGGGCCCCACGGGCAGTGGCACTGGCAGAAGGAGCGGTCAGTGACAGCCGCACCGTTTCCCTGAGAAGCAGGATGGCCGGAGGGCGGGCCCATAGGGATGTGCACTCTGAGCGGCCACTGGAGCCTGACTCTCACCCCAGGCTCCCGTGGCCCAGGCTCTCGCGGCCCCGGCTCTCATGGCCCAGGGCTCTCGCGGCCCCGGCTCCCGTGGCCCAGGCTCTCGCGGCCCCGGCTCTCGCGGCCCAGGGCTCTCGCGGCCCCGGCTCTCGTGGCTCAGGACTCTCGCGGCCCCGGCTCTCATGGCCCCGGCTCTCGCGGCCCAGGGCTCTCGTGGCTCAGGACTCTCGCGGCCCCGGCTCTCGTGGCCCCGGCTCCCGTGGCCCAGGCTCTCTCGGCCCAGGCTCTCTCACCCCAGGCTCCCGCGGCCCCGGCTCTCACGGCCCAGGGCTCTCGCGGCCCCGGCTCCCGTGGCCCAGGCTCTCGTGGCTCAGGACTCTGGCGGCCCCGGCTCCCGCGGCCCCGGCTCTCGCGGCCCAGGGCTCTCGCGGCCCCGGCTCCCGTGGCCCAGGCTCTCGCGGCCCCGGCTCTCGTGGCCCAGGGCTCTCGCGGCCCCGGATCTCGTGGCTCAGGACTCTCGCGGCCCCGGCTCTCGTGGCTCAGGACTCTCGCGGCCCCGGCTCTCTCGGCCCAGGCTCTCGTGGCCCCGGCTCTCGTTGCCTCGGCTCTCGCGGCCCTGGCTCTCGCGGCCCAGGCTCTCGCGGCCCCGGCTCTCGCGGCCCAGGGCTCCGCTCCTTCACCGAGGCTCTGTAGGAAAAGAGCCTTGGGAAAAGCAGCGGCACAACCCACACCCGTGGCAGCGCCATCGAGACCTCGGAGGGACCGAGAGGGAGGAGCGAGGTCGCGGCCGAGGAAAGGAGCCGGAGGACAGCCCACCAGCTCGGAGGGATCCTCCCACTCGTCCCAGCGGGCCCGGAGGAAGCTCCGCGTCCACTTCCTTTCCGGAAGGACCAGCTCCCATCCACAGCGGAGGCCTCTGGCTGCCTGCCTGTCTGAGGGCGGCAGCCTTCCTGCAGCACACGGAGCCCCCCACACCCCCGCACCGCCCCGCACCAGGAGGCTGTGGGCGGGGACGGGACCGTCCGCTCTGGGCGTCGAGCGGCCCGGCCAGTGGGAAGGCACCCACAGCTCCAGGGAGAAAGGCACCCCCTCCGGCAGCTGCCTCGTCACCCGACGCCGGCCCTCCCCTCCCACTCCAAGGGGAAAGCCGGGATCTGGGATGGGGAGGCAGTGCGCCCCGCCCACCCGCGTCTGCTGGCTGCTGTCTGTGTTCTTGCTTTGTCTGCAGCCCCTGCTCTCCCACGCGGACAGGAAACAGCTGTGAGGGCAGAGCTGTGAGCTCCTCCTGACGTCCTCTCCCTCGCCGCCTGCCTGCCGCCCAGCCTTCGGAGCTTACAGACCCCGGGAGGCGTGCGCTCAGCCGCCACCCGCGCCGGCGGACAGACGGGCACCGGTCTCACCTCGGCGACCGTCCCCAGAGCCAAAGCACCCGCGCTCGCTGGCGGACAGGCGGCACCGGAGCCCCCGGGACCACGTTCGCAGCGTCCAGGACGCCGCCCATCCCCCTGTGCGGAGAGCGGGAACGCTCTGTCCTCAGGGAGAAAGCCCACAGCCGCCACTCAGTCACCGGGTGCCGGGGCGCTGACAAAGCGCGAAGCAGCTCTCACCGTTCACTGGGCAGTAGCGTGCTTCCCAGGGACAAAGACACAGAAACCTTCGCAGGTGCAGAGCGCCCCGCAGAGCAGTATCCAAAGGGAGAAATCAGTGGGCGGACTTACCAGGCCGGAGACGAGCCAGAAAGAATGAGGAGCTCTGACACGAGAATAACAGAAATGAAAAGGTTCACCACCAAGGACAGCAGCAGCAGGTCTCACACCGTGACTGGAACCCAACCGGACCGGAGAGCGGGCGGGAAGAATGGTTTCTGTATAAAAAACACCGCTTTCCTAACGGGGTGAAAGAGGCACATTTACAGATTTCAAGAAGCCCACAAACTCCAAACACACAAATGTGGAGAGAGTCGTGCTCAGGGCACTCGTGCACGCGACGTGGGAACCTCACTGTCCCGTCTGCCGAGAGGCCTCGCCTCGCGAGGGAGGAGCGGAGCACGGACCACCCCCCCCTCTCCCGATCCCTGGAGCTGGCGGGCGGGCTGGGGCCCCGCCAGAGACAGGCAAGCCAGCGTCACGGCCTATGGGGCCAGAGGGGCGGCTGAGCAACTGACACACGATGTCCAGCTTTCAGCAGGAAATCACAAGACACGCTGAAAGGCAGGAATCAGCGGGAAACACGGCCGAATAAACTCCTCCAAAGGGGGACCGGCACAAAGCTGGAGGACGGACGGCAGACAGGCGCTCGCTTCACCAGCATCAGGAGACGCCGCCTGGCGCACAGGCAGAGCCCGAGGCCCCGGCAGACCAAGGCCTCCCGCCTGGGCACGCGGCACGGCCCACTCCCTGGGTGGTGGGTCGGAAGCTGGAAGGCTCCATGGGGGCAGCCCGTGTGTCGCTCACTCATTCCACAGAGCAGCCCCTCCACACACACACACACACACACACACATGCACGCACGCACACGCGCACGCACACACGTGCATGCATGCACGCACACGCACACACCACACACGCACACCACACACACACATGCACGCACGCACACGCACACACGCGCATGCACACATGCACACACACGTGTGCGCACACACATGCACACACATGCACGCGCACGCACGCACACAGCACCCACGCCTGAGTCACCACGCAGAGGTTAAAGCGGAGAGAATCAGAAAACACGGGCCACACGAGCGGGCCTGCAGCCAGCCACAGCGGTGACAGCAGCCCCGCGCACCGCACCCGAGGGAAGGAGGGGAGGAGACCACGCTGAGCTGGCGCAGGGCACGGACGCACGGTGCGCTGTGAGACGTGGGGTGGGGTGTGCCGAGGAACCAGCACCTGACACCCCTCGGAGACCCTCCAAACGCAGCGGTGACCTCGAGACGCGTCCGAGGCGACCTGCAGCCTCTCCGCGCAGCGACCGCTCCCAGGCGTGAACCTCCACGGAACCAGGCCAGGCCACGTCGAGTGGCTCCTCGGCACGGTCTGGGGCTAGAGGCGGGGACACCGGGAAGGGAACCCAGCGGCGAGCCCACGCCAGGGGTGGCCGTGCAGGTGGAGAGAGGACCCGGGGAGGGGAGTGCGGGCGGCGTGACGGGCTCGGGGCTTCTGAACCGCTGACGTTTCAGCCGCGCATCTCAAAGCCGGTGACAGGGCGCCCCTGCCCCTCCTCCCTCCTGCCACCAGGAAGCAGCAGGGGCCCCACCGGAGACCCGGCCACTCAGCAGTGACATCAGCACGCGATCCTAGAGGCCCAACCGCAACGGAGAGCCTGAGCTTCGGGGGAGGCGCGGGGTCCAGAGCGGCGGTCCACGGCCGCTGTCCACAGGGAAGCCCGCCAGCCGGGACCGGGAGCGTGTGGCCGCGGCCCCTGTGGGTGTGGGGACTAGCCCTTGGCTGTTCTCTCCCGCCTCCCCGCGCTTCCTCGGGGAACGGGGAACGGGGTACGGGTGTGGGGGTGCCTGAGCTCACTTTACCCGCCGCTCGGGCCGCCGCTCAGCAGTGCTGCCCCGCGTGTGCCCGGTTTACCTTTTGTTCACTCCCCTCACCCGCCTGGACGAGCACCTGCCACAGGCCACGCCGGTCAGCCCCACGGCAGGACGCACACCTGTGGCCATGGCACAGCCTGGCAGGTCCATCAGCACGGCCCGCACCAGCAGGACACTGTCCCTTTAAGTCTTCCCACGCCTCCCTCCAGCCCGTGCACTTCCTCCAGCAGCATCTCCGGGAGTAAGTTTAGCTCCCCCCCTCCCCCCAGGGCCGCCAGGCCTCGCCTGCAGGGTCCGGATGACAAAGGGCTGTCAGCCCACGGCCCAGGGTCCCTCCCCATAACAGTTGCTGGGGGCCTGCAGATGGGCTTCCTGCTCCGGCAGGGCGGCCGGTCCTGGCACAGCCACGCTGCACGCAGGGACAGCTGGTGGCTCTGGGTCCAGAACAACACAATCGAAACCAAGTCACAGGAGCGCAGGCCTCACCAGCCGCCTCTCTGCTGGCACCGGGACTGGCCGTGGGAGCCCTGTCCAGCCGCACAGCCGAGGGAAGGGAAGAGAAGGGCGTCTGCAGACGGCCACACAGTCCCAGCCCGGACCGCGGGCTCCCTGTGCGCAGGCCGCTCCTCGCCTCCCGCCCAGAAGCCGGGAGGTGGCCGGTCAGACTGCCCCCGGGTTGGGACACGGACAGAGGAGCTGTCTAAGGCCCCCCACGACAGGCCGGAGGAGGTGCCGGTGAGGGCTGGGGCGGGTGAAGTCCTAAGGCAGCTGCATGGGTGCTTTTCACTGAGCGCGCCCGGTGACAGGAAGGGGTGACAGCACCCTGCGGCCCCCGGGCCTGTCCCCCATCATCACTCCTCTACGCTCCCAGCCCCGCGCGCATGCGTCCGCTCACACACACCTGGGACCCCCCCTCCGCAGGCCGGGGTCTGCTGACCGCCGCTCCGGGCACAGCTGCCCACGGGCTGGGGATGAGGCGTCAGCACTGGTGCACGTGAGCATCAGCACCAGGACACTGCCCCCCGCTGGTGGATGGGAGGGGCCCTCGCTCTGCAGACCACACTCCAGTTCCCGCTCACCGTCCCATCTGTCATGCCACGGGGACAGGACGTGGTGACTCTGGGCACGTCCAGCTGCCCGGCCACCCACCAACACCACACCCACACTCACCCTCCTCCCCACGGCCCACCCACCGCCAGCCGAGCCGCGCGGAGCAGTGCGAAGCCAGCACGCCCCGGCGGAGGCTGGGGAGCCGGCCGCACACGGCCGTGCAGGAGGCATGACGGGGCCTCGCAGCGCCAGCGGGAACGTGCCCCCACCGGGTTCCTGAAAGATGGCGGGGCCGTCGGCACAGACCAGGCACCAGCAGCAGCCTCTCCGTGGAGGTCCCGCCGGGCTGCGCCACGCGCCTGACTCGCATTACCACATCCCCCCAACCTGTGCGCCATCCGCCTCCCAGGGGAGCAGCCAGGGCCCGGGAGCCGACCTGCCTGAGGGCAGACAGCCGTGCAGCCCCGAAGGCCTCTCTCACGCCCACGTGCGGGGCAGCGGCCACCCTGCACGCGGGTGGACCAGAGAGGCCGCACGCCGGGGCCGGCTCCAGGATGGCAAACATCCCGAGGCGGCCCGGCTGCCGGGGAGCCTGACCCCCCCTCGCCGGGGAGAGCCGGGCCAAGGTCAGGGTGCTTCTCACTGGCTGCTTCCCGTCACCCCCTCCCCCCTCAGGGCACAAAGGGGCAGGAGGCCCTGAGCTCTCCCTGTGCCAGGGCCTGAGTCCCGGCAGCGCTGCAGCGGGCGCAGAGGGAGACCGGCCTCGGCGGGGACGTGGGGGGGCAGACGCTGCGCATAAAGGGCGCTTGTGCTCAGGCTCCGCACTGGCTGCTGGCCTCCAGACACCGACCGGACCTCCCGGAGGCCCCCGCCCCCCCAGCGCCGGAGGAAGGCTCTGTGTGAGTGAGGGGCTCGGAGCGGACACCGGCGGGGGCACCGTGCCAGGCGAGGCCCGGGGAAGCTCCCATCCCACGCCCAGGAGGAGCGGGCAGCGGGAAGGAGCCCGCGCGCAGGCGGCCCACCGCCCGGCGGTCTGTTTGCGTCTCTGGCGGAGGAGCAGGCCGCCCGCAGGGACGCCTTCCTCTGGCCTTGCCAGCGCCTGCGTCAATGCCCCTCCGGCCCTCCCCGCGTCCCCTGTGCAGCCCTTGGGCGGGGGGGCTCCCACAGCGCCTCCGGTCTCAGCGCCGCCTCCGCGCCACGCGTGCTCTCAGGACACGCAGCACGGAGGGCTGGCGGGGCCCGGCCGCCTGCGCTGAGTCACTCCTGGGCGAGCCTGGGCTGCAGGGGCCTCGCTCGCTGCTCCCCTCCCGAGAGCCACAGGGGCCACTGCCTCCGACCCTCGGAGCCACCGCGCCCGGACTGTGCGGGACGCCCCGTCCTCTTTGCTGCCGGGCTCGGGCAGCCTCCTCCCTCCTGGGTGGACCACACAGAGGAGACGCTGCCGGGGGAGCGCCCCCGAGGGCTCGGGGCCCAGCCCGCTGCCCGGGAGCCGCCGCGGAGCCACCCGCAGCCGGTGCGGCCGGGACGGAGGGCACGTTTGAGAGGTGCCAGTGAACGGCCGCTCAGAGCAGCATGTTCGCCGCCTCCAGCGGAGACCGGGATGTTTCCCGGTGCGGGTTTTACGGAGTAAGCAGGGGCTCCTTCACACACCTGAACTCTCTGACCACGCGCTGCACTCCAGCTGGTAGGTGAAGCTCCTCTTCAAAAGGGAACATTCACGCCAACCAGCGTGGCTCAGCGGCTGAGCGGTGACGCACGAACCAAGAGTTCGCTGGTTCAATTCCCGGTCAGGGCTGTGGGCTCACTCCCCAACAGGGGGCATGCAAGAGGCAGCCGACTGATGATTCTCTCTTACCACTGACGTTCCTATTTCTCTCTCCCTCTCCCTTCTTCTCTGAAATCAATAAAATGATATGTTTTTAAAAAAGGGAACATTCACTGAGAAGCATAGAATTATTTTTTTAAAATTGCCCCAACCCCAAACAGCATCCTGGTGATGGGCCTCAGTGGAGGCTGACATGAGCAACAATGGGGTGGGGTCGGGGAGGGGAGGCAGTGAGACGCGGGGAGCTCCTCGGGGGTTCTAAAGACGCAGACCTGACCCATTCTCACCGCCCACCGCCTCGCTGACCTGAGCCACACACCTGTCACCTCGCTTACTGCAAAGCCGACCCCAGGCCTCCGTCTGTTCCTGACGCACTGTCCCAGGGACCCTACTGGATAAACCAAACCACGCCCTCCGCTCCCCAGAGCCCAGCCTCTCCCCTCACCCACCCGAGAGCAGAAGGCCTGGCAGGCTCTGACACACTCTCAGCCCCAAGACCACCGCGAAGGGGAGCCGACATGGGAGCACCGAGCGTCTGCTACTACCCTCGGCCACTCGCCGGCCCGACCAGGCTGCCCTGCCCACAGCCCCCCACTCCCTGCGCTCTCCTCTCCTCTCGGCACAGCATACACGTCACAGATGTGCATACCACACCCCTCCCTGTTCACGTATGTGCTGTCTCCCCGGCACAGACTTGTTTGTGTTGTTTGCAGCTCTTTCCCAGGACGTGTGAGCACGCTGGACACATGGTGTCTGCTCCACAAATATGTGCTGAATGAATGGATTCCATGAAATTAAAGACATACAGGCGTAGCACAGCTGCGAGGTGTCGCCATGAGCATACATGACACTTCACTGAGCATCTGTATCTCCTTACTCCGAGGAGAGCCAGACTCACAAAACTCCCTGTGCCCCCAGAGGACCCATCACCCCGGGCAGCCTGCGGCACGGGTAGCCGCCTCTGGGAGGGCCCATGAGCTTCGTGGCTGGCCGGCGGTGCTCCAGGCCACCAGGCGGCGCCCTAGCAGGAGGGTGACTCTTGCCGCACCTCCTGTCTGACGCACTCCGAGCTCTGCCTGCGGCTGGAGCCAGGCTGGGCCTGGGAGGTCACTCACCCTGTCACCCAGGCTGTGGGCTCTGAGCTTCTCACGCGGAAACAATCACATGCAGCCCTCTGTGACCGCCTCACGGCACACCCTCCCCAGCACACGCTCTACCTGCCGCCAGCAGCAGCCACCACTCTTTCCAAGTCAGAGTCTCTGGAATGTTCCAGACTGCACCCCATGAAGCATCGATGAAGCACTGCCCTCACCACCCTCCCCAGGGTCCGTTGTTTTCTCTAGGCTATACCTGCAGATTGCCATTAAAAAAAAAAAAAAAATATATATATATATATATATATATATATATTATTTCTTATAGAGAGGAAGGGAGAGAGAGAGAGAGCTAGAAACGTTGCAGAGAGAGAAACATCGATGAGAGTCATCCACCAGCTGCCTCTTGCACACTCCTTACTGGGGATGTGCCCGCAACCCAGGAACATGCCCTTGACCGGAATCAAACCTGGGACCTTTCAGTCCGCAGACCGACCTCTACCGCTGAGCCACACCGGTTTCGGCAGATTGCCGTATTTTAAGAAGTCGTCTTTATGGAGAAGAGAGATTCCGGCCACAGCCAGGCGGCCTGGGGGAGACTCAGGGTGAGGAGGCGGCTGGACTAGTAGCGGCCCTGAGGACAGCAGAAAAGTTACGTCCCCACCAGCCCGGGGACGTGACTGTCCTTTGCCAGCAGGCTGCTGCTTCCGGTCTCCCCCCTCCACCAGCTACCCCTGCACTGCCAGCAGCTGGAGACAGCTAGAGAGGGCCTCCTTCTAGCACCATGCTCTTTGTTTCCCGTGGCCTCCAGGGACTTACAGAAAGATGCTGTCACTGCTACAGCCCTGCCCCCATCCAGCCCGGCCCCATCCAGCCCTGCCCCCAGTGTTTGAAGGTTTGGGGAGAGTTTTCGAAACTGGATGAAAACAGTAGCAGCAAAAGCACCGATGTGTTTCAAAGGCAGTGAGGCTAACTGCGCTGGCCTGCTGGGAGGGCCCTGGCCTGCTGGGGGGGGTTAGGGGGGGCCCTGGACTGCTGGGGGGGGCGGGCTGGCCTGCTTGGGGGGGGGGCGGGCTGGCCTGCTTGGGGGGGGGGCGGGCTGGACTGCTGGGGGGGGCGGGCTGGCCTGCTGGGGGGGGGCGGGCTGGCCTGCTGGGGGGGTGGGGGGGCCCTGGCCTGCTGGGGGGACAGGTGCCTTCAGCAGGCCAGGGGCACGCAGTAAAACTCCCCCCCGCCCTCCCCCCCACCCCCCTCCCGCCGCCCTGAGCAGGCCTGTGGTGTGTGGCCCCAAAAAAGCCAACGTGCACTGGGCGAGGGTGGGGGGAGGGTCAGGCCTGGGCGGCGCATGTGGCATCCGAGGGCTCTGACGCCCGGACGGCAGGGCGTTAGGAGCCAGGCCATCAGCCCCAGGGCCCCTCCGCAGTTAGCGCACCGCGCAGCCCGCTTCAGGCTAACGCCCGGGCTGCCCACTCCTCGGTCCATGACGGGCACCTCTCCTCCACGCCGACAAGGCAGCCCGCACGGCCGGCCTCCCTCCACTCGGGGGCGCCGCAGCCTCGATTCCTGTGAACACGGCACTGACAGCAGTGCCGCTGGGCTCCCAGGAATGAAGACACTGCTCTGAGCAGAAACGTCCTCTCGGGGAGCTCCGGCTCCGGCTCCAGAGCCCGGGACGAAGCCTCGAGGAAGCACAGAGCGGAGGATGGAGAGCGGGCTCGCGGACACCGAGCAGCGGAAGCCAGCGGCGGGGGCGCTCCTGGGCCATGTCATCCCACGGCTGAGCAAGCGGCACTGGCGCCACCCGGCACAGAGGGCAGGTGAGAGGCTGCCAGCTGAGCTCCGGGGTCACCGCCCCCGCCCACAGGGACAGAGCTGCTCCCGGAGCGACGGGCTGCAGAGCCGGACGGAGAGCACGCCTGCTCCCCACTAGGCAGTTCGGCACCTGGTGTCTCCCCAGCTGCTCGAGCTCCAATACTGAAGATGACGAGGCTCTAGACCAGCGGTCGCCAATGGGCGGCCCTCGAGGTCCTAAAGGTTGGCGACCTCTGCCCGAGACAACAAGCAAAAGCTGTGCAGAGCCCAGGAGCAGGGACACCCGCGGTCCAGTCTCAAACCACTCCGCCCGCGCCTCCCTCGGCGCACCCTGCACACCGCAGTGATTTCTGGAAACCTGCGATCGGATCTGCCAGCTGGTGCTTCAGCACCTCGGGGCTCCCTGCTCGGAACTCCGATTGCCCGTCATGGCGCCCTGCCACGCCCCCTGCGCTGCACGCCCGCTCCGGGTGGCACAGGGACGGAGGGTTCCCCGGGCTCCTGGCCGCCCTGCGGTGCCCTCCTGCTCCCGCTGCTGTGCTCTGTGCGGCTGCCCGCCTCTCCAGGGAGCACCCACATTTCCTGCTCAGGTTCATACTCCGTGACTAACTGACGAGAACACGCGTCTTAAAGGGTTCAGGCTTAAAGCGAAGGCGAAGACGCTGAGAACCCGCTGCAGGAGCAGGTGAGCGGCGTGTC
This sequence comes from Nyctalus aviator, assembly GCA_036971965.1. Taxonomy (NCBI): domain Eukaryota; kingdom Metazoa; phylum Chordata; class Mammalia; order Chiroptera; family Vespertilionidae; genus Nyctalus; species Nyctalus aviator. The sequence continues at coordinate 95,855,265 of CM072927.1, read as the reverse complement.
CCAGGCCCTACCCCGCCAGCGGGCACCATCCCAGGGGCATCACCCCCACAGACAGACCTAAACCCCAACCTCCGAGCGACCCCCCTCACCCTTTGGAGCCCTCCCAGCCTACAGACCCGGCTGAGCCCGAGCCATCGGCTCCCGGGACACCGAGGCCACGCGGTGCCTGCTGGGTGCCGGTGAGCCTCCGCCTGCCCGTGCCTGTGCAGAACCCAAGGACATGGCCCGAGGTCACCGTCCGCGGGGAACCCCCTCCCCCCCCCGCCCCCGGCCGGCCCACTCACCAGCTGGAACTCGCTCCTGCGGCTGAAGGCCTCCCGGATGCCCGAGTCCCCCCAGAGGGCGCTGAGGGCGGGCACGTACAGCTGGAAGGTGGCGGGCTCCACGGGCAGCCCGGCCTTGTTCTCGAAGGCCATGAGGAACATGCCGTGCTTCTCGTTCTCCGAGTGCTGCCACGGGATGCCCAGCTTGTCCCGCGCGTCCACCAGAACCTTGGAGCCCTGGGGAGAGGAGAGGAGGAGTGAGCTGCAGGGGCCAGAGCGCCACAGCGGGACCCCCTGTCCGCTGCCGCCCGCACGGCTCGGGCTGTCCGGCCAGGGCGGGTGCCACACAGCCCGGGGCACGCTCAGCAGGGGGGCTGTTCCCACGGTGACCCGTGACGCCCAGTCCCCGAACGCACAGCCAAGCCCGAGCCCATGGTGACTTCATCTCACAACTATGCGGCACCCGGAACTGGCCGAGCACACATTTGTGAGACGGTCTGTGAGTGGACTCACACTCCCAGCCACAGAACGGCTCCCTGTCTGCCGGGGACGTAGATTTTGGGGGGATTTCTGGTTTTACTGGACGGACACCAAAACTGGCAAACGCTGTGCCCTCATTCCCCAATGCACTCTGTCAGAGCCGGCCTGAGGCCTGCTCCGGAGCCGGAAGGGTCACCGAGGAAGCGGGCAGGGGGTGCCCTCGGACAGCGGGCTCTGCTGAGCCCCGAGGCGGTGGCTGGCCGCTGGCCCCGCCCAGATGGAGACCTGCGCCAGGAACCACACAGCACGGTCCTGGGTCCTATGCAGAGGCCGCATGCAACGCGACATAGGAGAGCAGCCCGCGGACAAAGGGTCCCCTAGCTCGATGGCAGGCCTGCGGGCCTCCTGGTCCAGTCCCCTGGCCTCCCCGCCCCTTCCTCTCGGGAACGAGGCCTCGCCTCGCTCTCATGGACCGGCTGCTCCCCCCAGTCCCTCCTGGGAGCCGCCACCTGCAGCCTTGTGGGGAAGGGGCGCCCTCGGGGGCGATGGGAGGAAGCAGGGGCCTGCTCGGCCAGCTCCCCACGCTTCACCTGCAGGCGTGGGCTGGCATGTCATGGGAGACCAAGGCTCGGAGGTCGCGAACACGCCATCTCTCACAGGCCTTGAGCTTCCACCAAGTGCCGAGCGGGCAGATGCAGGGATCCCAAAGCGGTTGAGACGCTCAGTCGCATGTCACCGCCGTCACACTGCGCCCGCCCCAGAAAACACTGCTCGGTGCCCACCGCCTCCGGCTCGTTCCACCTCGCCGCGGGAGGGCGCAGTACGATGCCCACGTCACCGGTGAGACGGACGCGGCTCAGGAACTTAGGGAGTGCCTGTTAACTGCATTCTTCCCGCACCTCGCCGGGTGTGGGGGACAGAGCAGGGGCACAGGGCTGGCTCAGAGCAGGCAGGGACTTCAGAAGGAGATCTGAACTGAGCTGGGAGGACACAACATTTCCGGGTCTTCCTAGAATGCTTTTTAAAATAATTAGATCTAGGAGTAGGGACATGCTGAACGCCTGGTGAACTCAGCGGAGATGAGATCAGCGAACACCTTCCCTCACCACGGTCAGAGCAGTGGGGCCGAGGTCCCGCCCCAGGGCTGTGGGCGGCGGGACGTGCCAGTCCCCACTGAGATGTGTCAGAAACACACAGTGCACTGCAAAGACTTCGCACGAAAAATAAATGGAGCCGAAGCCGGTTTGGCTCAGTGGTAGAGCGTTGGTCTGCGGACTGAAGGGTCCCAGGTTCGATTCTGGTCAGGGGCATGTACATTGGCTGCGGGCACATCCCCAGTGTGGGGTGTGCAAGAGGCAGCTGGTCGATGTTTCTTTCTCATCGACGTTTCTAGCTCTCTATCTCTCTCCCTTCCTCTCTGTAAGAAATCAATAAAATATATTTTAAAAAAATAAAATAAATGGAAATATTTTCAACTTTTAAATATGATTATGTGTTGAAATTATAATATTGTGGATATTTTGCATTATTAAAATGCGTCATTTTACTTATTTCTTTTACCTTTCTCAATGTGAGCAATCCAAAATACGTGTTTTTTCCCCCCAATGATTTGAGGAGAGAAGGGAGAGGGATAGAAAGATAGAGAGGAACATCCATGACACACAAACATCCAGTGGCTGCCTCCTGCACACCTCCTACTGGGGATCGAGCCTGCAACATGGGCAAGTGCCCTGACTGGGGATCGAACCCATAACCTCTTGGTTCATGGGTCAATGCTCAACCACTGAGCCGGGCTTATTGTGGGTCAAGTATGGATGAGGTTCACTTTACATTTCAGTTGGACCGCACCGCTGTTCAGGAACATTTCTTAACACATTGAGCGCCATGTCAGTCACCGGTGACCGACACTATACTTTCCGTCTGGAAATATACAATTTAAAAAATTATATTATTCTATTAATAAATTTTAAATAATTTGGAGATCATAAAAGAATGGACCTAAATATTACTTGTCACAAAAAAAATGTTTAGTGGACCTTATTAAAACACGGTGTACACGAATGGCTGTCCTGGGCAGGTTTCACAGAACGTTAAAATTGTTTTGTCAACTTTCTGGCAATATCTCATCCAAATCGTGCTGCATCCTCTTCATAGCATTTTTTTACAATGTCTTTGAACTTCCAGTTTCTGTTGCAGTTTGTGACGAGAAGTTTGAGGTACATTTACAGTACTGCTACTTGGGATTTCTTCGTCCCAACAGTTAGATGGATAGCTAATTTCCCCCGAAATTCTGTGATGCTCATATTCTTCTTGCTAATCTTTTTAAATAAAATATGAGCATTGGGGCCGAAGCCGGTTTGGCTCAGTGGTAGAGCGTCGGTCTGCGGACTGAAAGATCCCAGGTTCGATTCCCGTTAGGGGTATGTACGTTGGTTTTGGGCGCATCCCCAGTAGGGGGTGTGCAAGAGGCAGCTGGTCAATGTTTCTCTCTCATCGCTGTTTCGAAATCTCTCTCTCTCTCCCTTCCTCTCTGTAAAAAATCAATAAAATATATTAAAAAAAAATATGAGCATTGGGAACAGCAGTATTTAATAGGAGCTCAAAAGCTTTTTATTCCATTATTATAGGCACTCATTTGATCAGATATATCAACTAATGCTTTTCCTGTATTATAATCCACTACAATTTTTGGTTTCAAGTAGTGACCTGATCTATTTTCAACATTCACTATCTCTGACGTATGTTTTGTTGGAAGAAGTAAGATGTCCTGCTTATCTTTCCATTTTAATGTCCTGCTTATCTTTCCATTTTAAAACGGTTATTCCTTTTTTGTTCTCTTTTCTTTTTAAATATATTTTATTGACTTTTTACAGAGAGGAAGGGAGAAGGATAGAGAGCTAGAAACATCCATGAGAGAGAAACATCAACCAGCTGCCTCCTGCACACCCCCTACAGGGTATGTGCCCGCAACCAAGGTACATGCCCTTGGCCGGAATTGAACCCGGGACCTTTCAGTCCACAGGCCGATGCTCTACCACTGAGCCAAACCAGTTAGGGCCTTTTGTGTTCTCTTTTGCTATATTTTCTCCCCATTTTAATTTCTTTGGTGTTACTTCTGAGGATTTATTTCCCTGTCGATCTGAACGTAACTTTCCTACTAAATCAGTATTATTATCGAGTAATTTATATGCTAAAGCTAAACCCGTGGACCAGTTGTCTGTCCAAAGAGAGACATACAACATTCGTTGGTGTCGTATTTTCTTCTTCTAAACTTTTCCCTGCACATACACAGAAAGCATGCATGTACCCAGATCCACAGCACAACTTCAATAACTTAAAAGGAAGCTCATTTCTTTCCGATTACAAAACACTATTTTTTACTGTAGGAAGTAGAGGAAACGATACAGAGAAGCGAATTAGCCTCACAAACATCGCTGCTGGAGGGAACTGGTGTTAACAGCTGAGAACGTTGTCTCGTTCCCTGCGATGACAGTTCACACTCACGCTCCTCTGAGTTAGGTCCCGGTGGCGGCACAGAGGACGCGCCCGCTGCTTTAGCCCCGCGCCGCACGGCGCCACGCCTGCTGCGTGCTACGGATCTGCACGGCTCCATCCCTTCCCCTTCTCAGCTGGCCAACCCGCCCGGCATGTCGGCCTGGCTCTGTTCTCAAAAACAACACTATCTAGAGAGAGCATCTGAGATCTGAGACGTGCTGGTCTCGCTCCCGATGGAATCTCTGTGACATTTACCTTTCGCGGGCTCAGGCTCTGGTTGGCCACCAGCACGTCCCACCTGGATTCCTGCAGGCTTCTCGCCGCTCTCCTCATGTCAGCTCTTGCCCCCTCTGGTCATTCTCAAACCAGTCTCTGCAAGCCCCACCGCCTCTCTCTCATGAGGGTGGGTGCTCCAGTCTCCACAGAGGCCCGCTGCCCGACCCCGCACCCAGCCCTCTGCCTGACCCCGCACCCAGCCCTCTGCCCGACCCCGCACCCAGCCCGCTGCCCCTGCCCCCGCACCCAGCCCTCTGCCCGACCCCGCACCCAGCCCTCTGCCCGACCCCGCACCCAGCCCACTGCCCCTGCCCCCCCACCCAGCCCTCTGCCTGACCCCGCACCCAGCCCTCTGCCCCTGCCCCCGCACCCAGCCCTCTGCCCTTGCCCCCGCACCCAGCCCACTGCCCGACCCCGCACCCAGCCCACTGCCCCTGCCCCCGCACCCAGCCCTCTGCCTGACCCCGCACCCAGCCCTCTGCCCGACCCCGCACCCAGCCCGCTGCCCGACCCCGCACCCAGCCCTCTGCCCGACCCCGCACCCAGCCCTCTGCCTGACCCCGCACCCAGCCCTCTGCCCCTGCCCCCGCACCCAGCCCTCTGCCCGACCCCGCACCCAGCCCGCTGCCCGACCCCGCACCCAGCCCTCTGCCCGACCCCGCGCCCAGCCCTCTGCCCGACCCCCCGCCCAGCCCTCTGCCTGACCCCGCACCCAGCCCTCTGCCCGACCCCGCACCCAGCCCTCTGCCCGACCCCGCACCCAGCCCTCTGCCCGACCCCGCACCCAGCCCTCTGCCCCCCCACCCAGCCCGCTGCCCTGCCCCCCAGCCCTCTGCCCGACCCCGCACCCAGGACCCCGCACCCAGCCCTCTGCCTGACCGCGCACCCAGCCCTCTGCCCCTGACCCCGCACCCAGCCCTCTGCCCCTGACCCCGCACCCAGCCCTCTGCCCGACCCCGCACCCAGCCCTCTGCCCGACCCCGCACCCAGCCCTCTGCCTGACCCCGCACCCAGCCCTCTGCCTGACCCCGCGCCCAGCCCGCTGCCCCTGCCCCCGCCCTCCTCATCTCCTGCCTGCCCTGGGCCAGGGCCTCCTGCCCTGCTGGCTCCTGGGGCCTGAAACCAGCTGCCCCGGATCCCCATGCCCCCGTCCCTCAGTCCAGCCGCTACACAAAGCTCAGCCTCAGCCAGGGCCTGCGTGGCCGCCTGAGCGCTCCCGGCCTCCGCCCAGCTCCGCGCAGGCCTGACTCGCCCTTGCTTCTGTCCCCTGGGAACGGGAGGCCTGGGGCGGCTCCGGGCCTGGCTCTTCTCCCCGCAGCCCCAGGCCTGCACGGTCCGTGACCTGCTCCGTGACAAGGGCCTGGGTCTCGGGTCCCTTGGGGGCGGCCCAGGGACCACCCTTTCCTTCTGCCGCTCAGGCTGCGGCGAGGATTCCTGACGGCAGCGGGGGGCCAGGACAGTCTGACCTGCTTGGTGCCCCCGCGGAACCACTGGACAAAGCCGACACCACTATCGTCCACGGCTTCCCACGGAACCCACGGCTTCCCACGGAACCCACGGCTTCCCACGGAACCCACGGCTTCCCCCGGAACCCACGGCTTCCCACGGAACCCACGGCTCCCCACGGAAACCACGGTTTCCCACCGGAACCCACGGCTCCCCACGGAACCCACGGCTTCCCCCGGAAACCACGGCTTCCCCCGGAAACCACGGCTTCCCCACGGAAACCACGGCTTCCCACGGAAACCACGGCTTCCCCCGGAAACCACGGCTTCCCCACCGGAACCCACGGCTTCCCACGGAAACCACGGCTCCCCACGGAAACCACGGCTCCCCACGGAAACCACGGCTTCCCCACCGGAACCCACGGCTTCCCACGGAACCCACGGCTTCCCACGGAAACCACGGCTTCCCACGGAAACCACGGCTTCCCCACCGGAACCCACGGCTTCCCACGGAAACCACGGCTTCCCACGGAAACCACGGCTCCCCACGGAAACCACGGCTCCCCACGGAAACCACGGCTTCCCCACCGGAACCCACGGCTCCCCACGGAACCCACGGCTTCCCCCGGAAACCACGGCTTCCCCACGGAAACCACGGCTTCCCCCCGGAAACCACGGCTTCCCCCGGAAACCACGGCTCCCCACGGAACCCACGGCTTCCCCCGGAACCCACGGCTCCCCCCGGAAACCACGGCTCCCCCCGGAAACCATGGCTTCCCCCGGAAACCACGGCTTCCCCACAGAAACCCACGGCTTCCCCACGGAAACCACGGCTTCCCCACGGAAACCACGGCTTCCCCACGGAAACCACGGCTTCCCACTGGAACCCTGGCCACACGCGCGCACACACACCGTCAGCGAGGCCGCAGGGGAAAGGAAAGGCAGGGGCCTGCAATGGCGGCCAACAAGCCGGCCCCGCGCAGGGTCTGTGCCTCCGCCGAAGGCCCTGCCTCCAAGACGCCCCTCGAGGCCCCACCGCGCCCGACCTCACACTCCCCGGGCCCAGGTCTGTCAGAGATTAGGAGCAGCCACCCTTCAGGAGCACAGCACCGCCTCCACTGCGGCCTGAAGTCACCGCACTCCTGTGGCTGTTCCTCCCGCATCCCAACCACCACGCCGCCTGACACACCCCAACCACTGCGCCGCCTGACACACCCCAACCGCCGCCTGACACACCCCAACCACCGCCTGACACACCCCAACCGCCGCCTGACACACCCCAACCACCGCCTGACACACCCCAACCACTGCCTGACACACCCCAACCACTGCACCGCTGACACACCCCAACCACCGCCTGACACACCCCAACCACCGCCTGACACACCCCAACCACCGCCTGACACACCCCAACCACCGCGCTGCCTGACACACCCCAACCACCGCCTGACACACCCCAACCACCGCGCCGCCTGACACACCCCAACCACCGCGCCGCTGACACACCCCAACCACCGCCTGACACACCCCAACCACTGCCTGACACACCCCAACCACCGCGCCGCCTGACACACCCCAACCGCCGCCTGACACACCCCAACCACCGCGCCGCTGACACACCCCAACCACCGCCTGACACACCCCAACCACCGCGCCGCTGACACACCCCAACCACCGCCTGACACACCCCAACCACCGCGCCGCTGACACACCCCAACCACCGCCTGACACACCCCAACCACTGCACCGCTGACACACCCCAACCACCGCCTGACACACCCCAAGCACTGCCTGACACACCCCAACCACCGCGCTGCCTGACACACCCCAACCACGGCCTGACACACCCCAACCACGGCCTGACACACCCCAACCACCGTGCCGCCTGACACACCCCAACCGCCGCCTGACACACCCCAACCACCGCCTGACACACCCCAACCACCGCCTGACACACCCCAACCACCGCCTGACACACCCCAACCACCGCGCCGCCTGACACACCCCAACCACCGCCTGACACACCCCAACCACCGCCTGACACACCCCAACCACCGCGCCGCTGACACACCCCAACCACCGCGCTGCCTGACACACCCCAACCACCGCCTGACACACCCCAACCACCGCACCGCCTGACACACCCCAACCACCGCGCCGCTGACACATGGCAGGGGCTCTGCTGGGGCTGGCGGGGCCAGCGCCCGGCCCAGGCGGCCTCCTCCCTCCGTGTGACGCAGTTACCCCGCAGTTACCGGGGACGGGAGGCAGAGGGAGAGGAAGCTGCTGCTATAAAAAGGCACTTATCTCAGGAAGTCTCGGCCCCGAGGACAAGTGTGGGCTGAGGACAGTGCCTCCGAGCCAGCCGAGGCTCCCCGCCGAGGTCAGAACTCGGCTGGTTGGGGGGCTGGAGGAGTGCTGGGAGGGAGGGAGCAGGATGGGGGGCGACGGGAGGCACGGCAGAGAAGAAAGGAGGACGAGGGAGGTGGCGCTGATCCTTCAGGCTGGGTCAGCTCACAGAACCTCTGCCACCGAGGAGCACAGAGCACAGCACCCGCCTCCACAGCGGCCTGAAGTCACCCGCCTCCCGGGGCTGCTCCTCCCGCATCAACCGCCGCCGCCTGACACATCCCAACCAGCGCCCGGAGCGCCCCGAGCGGCATCGAGGCAAACCCGGGCCTCAAAGCGGCCTGCGTTCCGGTCGGCTGGACGCCCATTTCCGAGGAGATGGAGCTCCGGAAGCACCTGTGAGCACAGAGCAGGGCTGCGCCCACGGCGATGGCGGCAGGCAGCGGTGCGGAGGGGACACGCAGGAGCCGCCGAGAGAAGCAGAAGCGCTGCAGGGCTCCTCCGGAGACGGAGCCTGGCTTCCCTCCTCCCGCGCCTCAGAAGGTCACTGCCCTGCCCCCACATTTACTTATGGTTCTTAAAAACACGTTTTCATTGGCTTTTAGAGGAGAGGAGATTAAGAGAGAGAAACATCAATGAGAGGGGAGCATCATCGTTTTTGCCATCGGCACACCCTTCCTGAGGATGGAGCCGGGCATGTGACCTGACCAGGAATCATGGGCTGACAACCACTGAGCCACACCAGCCGGGTACCACTGATGCATGTCTTATACTCAGTGTGCGCTTGTTCCTGGCATTCTCTCCTCGGTGCCACTGGTGTGAGGGGCACTGCCCAGCCAGGGAAAGGCGTCCACACCCACTCACACTGCATCCAGCTCCCCAAACCGCCTCTTGCCCCATCTCCTCCCGGGCGACACGCTGGATTCTCTCACCTCGGCGGTGGGGGTACACCTCACGTCTTTCCTCCTGTGTCTGGCTGGCTGGAGTGCCCAGCAGGCCGGAGCCGCCGATCGGCACTGGCGCCAGGGCTGCGGTCGGGAGTGGGAATGACTGTGCCGGGAACCGCAGGCTCACGCCGGCACCACGCAGGCTCTCACTCGCGGTGTCCGTGGCTGAGTGAGTGTGAGCGGCTTCCTCTTGGATCACGTCATTTATATAAAACTAGCCTGCCCGAGCCGGTTTGGCTTGGTGGACAGAGCGTCAGCTGTGGACTGAAGGGTCCCAGGTTTGATACAGATCAAGGGCACATGCCCGGATTGCAGGTTCAATCCCCAGTGGGGGGTGTGCAAGAGGCATCCGATCCATGATTCTCTCTCATCATTGATGTTTCTCTCTCTCTCCCTCTTCCTTCCTCTCTGAGATCAATAAAAACATATTGAAAAAACAAAAGAACACGAGTAGCCCTGCACACGAGTCTGCAGCAGTAGGTCACTGCTGCCCTCCTGTAGCTCTCTGCGCTGCCCCTCCCCCCACAGCTTGCTGCCCTGCCCTGTCTGTCCTGTAGCTCTCCCACTGCCTGCTACAGAGCGCTCGATCGGCATTGGTGGTGCCGCCAGCGGTCGCCAGGTGACTGCAGGGGAACCAGGTTCAATGGTTTGCACACGATCCCCACATGCACGGGTGTGAGTCCGCCAATAGGGTGGTGCGCGAGCGTGCAATCCGATCCATGATTCTCTCTCATCATTGATGTTTCTCTCTCTCTCCCTCTTCCTTCCTCTCTGAGATCAATAAAAACATATTGAAAAAACAAAAGAACACGAGTAGCCCTGCACACGAGTCTGCAGCAGTAGGTCACTGCTGCCCTCCTGTAGCTCTCTGCGCTGCCCCTTCCCCCACAGCTTGCTGCCCTGCCCTGTCTGTCCTGTAGCTCTCCCACTGCCTGCTTATAGTCTGGTCTCTGCACCAGTTGGTGGTTATGCTTCAGGGTGTAACGGATAATTAGCATATTCCTAGGCCTTTAGAATACATTAGGAGGATACGTTAAAGAGCAGGATCAATATAAAAACAATTTGGGAATAAAAGCCATAATTAAAGAAATAATCACCTGAGTATAAATTCACAAAAGCAATATACAAGGAAAATGACTATCCATGTATATTTATTATAATATATTGCTAGTTAACTATAAAAACACGGGGCAAAGTTCTTTTTTTAGAAGACTTAATTCAAGATTTAAGTCTTTTCATCTACTTAAAAAACATACTTAAAACATTTTCCTTTTCCCCAATAATTTAAGAATGCCATTTAAAAACATGAATGAGGAGGTGGGGGGGGCAATGAGGGGATAAAGACACACATGTAATGCCTTAATCAATAAAGAAAAAAGAGAAAGTAACAGAATGTTGCAGCCATTCCCAAATAAAGCACTATCTTAAGAAGATCATTTAAAGAAATAAAAAATAAAAACAGGAGTGAGAGCCCAGCCGGCGTGGCTCAGTGGCTGAGTGTAGATCTCAGAATTAGAAGGTCATGGTCAAGGGCACAGGCCTGGGTGGCGGGCTCGATCCCCAGTAGGGGGCGTGCAGGAAGCAGCAGATCAATGATTCTCTCTCCTCATTGATGTTCCTCTCCCTCTCTCTTCCTCTCTGAGATCAATAACAATATATTTTATAAATATAAATAAAAATAAAAACAGGGGTGAGACGAGGAGTGTGTGCTGTGTGTGTGCATTACACATGCACACACACAGCACACACACACTGACACCATGCACACTGCACTCTCACACACGCACACACACACATTACACATGCACACACACAGCACACACACCGCACTCTCACACACGCACACACACACACATTACACATACACACTGACACCACGCACACCGCACTCCCACACGCGCACACACACATTACACATGCACACACACCGCACTCTCACACGCGCACACACACATTACACATGCACACACACCGCACTCTCACACACGCACACACAGACATTACACATGCACACACACAGAGCACACACACCGCACTCTCACACACGCACACACACACATTACACATACACACTGACACCACGCACACCGCACTCTCACACACGCACACACACATTACACATGCACACACACCGCACTCTCACACACGCACACACACATTACACATGCACACACACCGCACTCCCACACGCGCACACACACATTACACATACACACTGACACCACGCACACCGCACTCCCACACGCGCACACACACACACATTACACATACACACTGACACCACGCACACCGCACTCTCACACACGCACACACACATTACACATGCACACACACCGCACTCTCACACACGCACACACACACACATTACACATACACACTGACACCACGCACACCGCACTCCCACACGCGCACACACGCCCTCGGGAAGGGCTGCTGCAGCGGGCACAGGAGAGGGAGCTGGCACGAGAGCTTCCCTTGGTCACGGAGAACTGAGAAACAAGGCCCGTTCCCAATGAAGGCGCCCTGGCCGCCTCAGCAAATATCGACACGCCCTCAGAACACGCAGGACCACAACACCCCGAGCAAGCCGCAGGCTACAGTGAAGTCACAGCCCCGCAGTTCCCCGTGAGGGCACCGTGGCGTCAGGGGGTGCCGCAGGGCGAGGGCCTCGGGGGTCGCTGTGACCACAACACCCACTGCAGGCACTCACACTGACACCACGCCCGCCACGCGGCGCGGAGGCCCGCCCAGGGGAAAACGCGTTACAACGAGGCCCCCCCCCCCCCCCCCCCCGCTCCTGACGCAGGCCCCGCAGGCCGCGGCTCCTGCCCGCCTCCCGCTGTCACACAGGCCCGGGCCACGCTGTCCCGCACGGCGAGGCGTGTGGCACCGGGTCCATGGGGTTTCCGTGTGGTGCTGCTCACATGCAAGCATGACACTCCGGGCTCAGGTCCCAAGTCCACTTCCGGCGCCCTGATCAGGAGAAAGTAGCCGCCGGGAGCCGGGCCCACCTAAGCAAGACTCCCATTGTTACTCCTACTGTTTAATTCTGTTATTCCTCACCCAAAGCTGTTTTCCCCAGGGATTTTTAGAGAATGGGAGGGAGCGGGGAGAGAGAGAAACACTGATGTGAGAGACACCTGTATGGGCTGCCTCCCACACGCACCCTGAGGAGGGCGGATCGAGCCTGCAGCCCAGGCACGTGCCCTTGACGGGAATTGAACCCGACACCTTTCAGCCCCGGGGCGAGGGCAGCAGCACATGCCACGGCAGCGACGGGCATCGCTTCCTTGAGGCCACCTGATGCCCGCACACAGTCCGGGCCACCGCATGTGTGCCACAATGCCGGCACGACACTGAGTGCCAGCGGGCAGCCCCGCTCGGCCCGCCGGGGGCTCGGTGGCTGGGTGTCGTCCCGAGCACTAACAGGTGAGGTTCGGACCCCGGTGTTGGGGTCAGGAGGCCGCTGGCCGATGCTCCGCTCGCACACCGATGCCTCTCTCTCCCTCCTCTCCCTCTCTCTGAAGTAAAATCCACTAAGAGCCCAGCGCGTGCTGCAAGCTTGCACGGCCACGCCTCTCCTTCACCCACAGGAAGCCAGCAGGGAGAGGACTGAGGTACTTCCTCCCTCTCCCGTCGGGAAATGTCAGGTCTCTTGCGTGGAACACCGCATCTTGTCTACAAAGAGGAACACGACGACCGTGAGAATGAATTCAATCTGCCCGCCTGTCCTCACGCTGACCAGCACTGAGCACGACTGCTCGTCATGGGTTCCCAGCAGCCTGAGTCAGCGGCGGCCCCAGGACAGTCCTGAGCTCTCGCCCGGTGACCCCGGCCCCACCCCTGTGCACAGGCTCTGTGGCCTCCGCCCTCCGAGGCCCACAGCGCCAGCCCTGCGGACACAGCCTCTGAGTCTCCGTGTCCCCTGGCTTGGTGTCTGCTCAGCTGGCTAGTAGACCGGTGGCCTGAGACCTGGCCCTCACCGGGGAGGTCAGTCTGGCTGCCCAGTGGATGGCACAGGGCGGCTGACCATGCTGGTCCCTGGTTCAGGCTAGACAGTGTCACAGATGCCAGCTCAGAGAGAGGGGCTGTCCCCGGGCCCGGGGCACCCGCTGCCCTCTGTCCACCTGCGATACTCGCACAGCCACACTGTCCCCGTCCTGTCCCCGTGCGCCGCACGCCCAGCATGAGTTCTGAGTGACTCAGTCCACGGGCGATGGGCGTGGCCTCTCTAGCGAAGCTTTCCACCCCAGGACCAGGGTGGGACGTGCGGCCCACGGCCACCTAAGGCCCCCACATCATTGCCTGGCCCCGCCACGGCATGAGGGGGGAGGTAACTGAACGCCTGACCAGACAGCCACCTCATTCTCAGGCTGACAGTTCTGTATGGCCCTGGACATTACAACTATCCAACGGCCTGGCAGAGGAAGGTTCCCACCCTCCCCGGGACCGAGCGCCTGGGTCGGCGTGAGCATCGAGCCCGTGCGAGACCCCAGCGTCTCCCTGCCCAGAAGCCAGGTGCGCAGGCGCGGAGCAGCCGCAGCCAGCGACCCCCGCACTCTGCTGGGCGGGCCGGGCGGGAAGCAGGTGCCCCGCCCCACCCGCCGGCCAGGACGCAGACGCCTCCGGGGCTCTTTACCTGCAGAGAACAGACTCAGCCTGACGCCTGTCCTGGCCGCACTGCCTCCAGGGGGTGCGGGCCAAGCGCAGGTGGTTGCACAACGCAGCCTCCCCGGCTGGAGGCCGCCCTGTAATTATCTCCCGAAAACCCTGTGCACGTCCTGTCCCACCCAAACCGGGAAGAGCCATGTCGACACTTGGCTGCGTCACTGCAGGAACGGGCTCCCAGCCTCCACAGCGCTAGCCAGACGGCGGGAGGGCAACCCGCCCCCCAAGACGGATTGGGTGAAACAATCAACATGTTACCCCGAAAGCTGGAGACCAAACGGCATGTGCTCTGAACCCCCAAACAGCCAGCAGGCCTCTCTGGGCTTTTATTTTTTTATTTATTTTTTATTTTTTTATTTTTTAAATATATTTTATTGATTTTGTACAGAGACGTGAGAGAGATAGAGAGTTAGAAACATCGATGAGAGAGAGTCATCGATCAGCTGCCTCTTGCACACCCTACTGGGGATATGCCCGCAACCAAGGTACATGCCCTTGACCGGAATCGAACCCGGGTCCCTTCAGTCCCCAAGCCGACGCTCTATCCATTGAGCCAAACCCGTCTCGGCATCTCTGGGCTTTTAACCGATGGCAAGGGTGGGTGTGCATGATGGAGACCAGCCGCGTGCCCAGTGGACCTGCCCACCGAAATGCGACTTGCTAACAGGCATCCCATCCTGATGCTCTCCCAGACCCCCTGGCACACGGTACTGCTGGCCCGCAAATCCCCTGCGGCCTGGAGGCTGGGGTGCTCCGGAACCGGGCAGGGGCTGCGGCCTGGAGGCTGGGACACTGTGGAACCGGGCAGGGCTGCGGCCTGGAGGCTGGGGTGCTCCGGAACCGGGCAGGGCTGCGGCCTGGAGGCAGGGACACTGTGGAACCGGGCAGGGCTGCGGCCTGGAGGCTGGGACACTGTGGAACTGGGCAGGGCTGCGGCCTGGAGGCTGGGACACTGTGGAACCGGGCAGGGCTGCGGCCTGGAGGCTGGGACACTGTGGAACCGGGCAGGGCTGCGGCCTGGAGGCTGGGACACTGTGGAACCGGGCAGGGCTGCGGCCTGGAGGCTGGGACACTGTGGAACCGGGCAGGGGCTGCGGCCTGGAGGCTGGGACACTGTGGAACTGGGCAGGGGCTGCGGCCTGGAGGCTGGGACACTGTGGAACCGGGCAGGGCTGCGGCCTGGAGGCTGGGACACTGTGGAACCGGGCAGGGCTGCGGCCTGGAGGCAGGGACACTGTGGAACCGGGCAGGGCTGCGGGCGGGCCACGGAGCTTGACCCAGAACAGCAGCGAGCTTCCCGCAGTCCTCTGGCCGCCTCCAAAGCAAGCACGCCCAGCACCATCCCGGGAGGAGAGACCACCTCACCCACCAGCCCAGCGCCGCCTCCGCTGGTCCCCGCAGGAGCTGCTGAACTGCGTCCCTCAGCGCAAGTACTGACACCACGGTCTGCAGCTACATGCATCGTGACCCCGTGTACTAGAAAGTTCCATCCAGTCCTCCACTCGGTCTCGCCTAGAACCTCCTCTGATCAGAATCCCCGGCCTGACCACACGGACGCTGGGCAGAGACGGGCCGGTTCGGGCGCCGTGTCTCCTCCACCTGCCGAGCCCGTGGACTTCGAAGGCCAGCGTGGCACCCTCCCCGCAGGCCCTTCCAGATGCCCCGCAGAGCTCTCTCTTGCCCTCCGTGCGCCTCTGCAGCGCCCTGACCGGGCACCGGTCACTGGGCGCCTGCCTCCTCAGCTGTCAGCGTGCTCGGGGCAGGGACTGGCAGCGCCCACCGTGGAGCCCCAGCACCTGGCAGAGGGTCTTGGGTACAGACCAACAAAGTCTGGCAAGCTGATTCCCCGTTCCAGCGTCAACAGGAGGCCACTCATTTTAACGCTCTAGTCCTTCGCCAGGTTCCTAAACCGTGGACACTGGGGTCCCAGGGGTGGGGTTGTGGGGGAGCACACGGGTGGGGAAAGGGACACCCAGGAAAGCACATGCGTGACGCTGGCTCCAGGCTAACAGAGGGCCCGACCCAGCTCACTCAGCCGCCGGCTCATTCACTTCCAGGGGCCGTGACACTGGGTGTGGGAGGCTCCGTCCGGAGCGCGGGGAGGAGGGGCCGAGGAGGAGCCGGGCTGCGGAGGGCTCGGCACACAGCCCCAGCCCGAGGGCCCGCACCGCGGCCGCACGTCCACCACTGAGGCTATAAAAACAGGAGGGGGACAGGGGGTATTTACAGGAAGTCCAAGCACTCGCAGACTCCGGGAGCCTGCGGCAGGCCGAAGGAGATGACGCTGGGCCACTCGCTCCCACTCAGGCCCGCCGCCGGCCGGCCTGGAGGGAGGGCGGGCCTGGAACTAAAGGCCCGGGAGGGGGGGGGAGACTTCCGCTTCCTCCCAGACGCTCCCTGTCCCCCCCCCCCCCCCAAATGCCGGCGCTGAGCAGAGGACACGAGGGCAGGAGTGTCAGCGGGCGAGGACGCCCTTCACGGGCGGGGCCGGGTACAGATGTCGGGGCGAGCAGAGCGAGGACTGGCGGCATTCCCACGCAGAGGGCTGCGGAAGCTCCCTCGGGGGGGTGACAGCGGAGCGCAGGAAGGGACACTGGAGCAGGCCGGTGGGCCGAGGCCGGGCCTGCCCGCGGGGGTGTTGATCCCGCAGAGGACTGCAGTAAAGCGGGGGCTATGCTCCAAGCACAATAAAACGCGCGGACATTCGCGTGTGAAATGTGTGGAGGGCGGGGGGCTGATGGGGTGAAGTTTTCCCACTTCCCTTAAGGCCGGAACACAGCTTCCAGCGGGGACCAGCTAGATGTGCGTCTGGTTCGCCCAGAGCCACTCGCCGCCGCAGAGCTCTGCCTGACACGCTCGCGGCCAGTCGTCAGAGACGGAAGCACCCTCACCTAACCCACAGGGAGGCCCTGGCCGCTGCTCGGTGGTTGGCCTGTCAGCCGTCAGACTGAAGGGTCTCGGGTTCGATTCCCAGCTGGGGCGGTTGGTCAGTGTGTCTCCCTCTCTTTCCCCCTCCCTCCCTTCCACTCTCTCTAAAAAGTAATGGAAAAGTTATCCTTGGGTGAGGATTAAAAATAACCCACAGGAAGGTGAGAAAAAAAAAAATAGTAAAATGAGCCCTTGCCAGGTTTGCTCGGTGGTTAGGGCACCAGCCTGCTGACTGAAGGATGAAGGGTTCTATCCTGTCAAGGACACATACCTTGCAGGCTCCATCCATCCCTAGCCCTGGTCGGGACACGTGTGGGGCTCACCCACTGGATGTGTCTCTCACTCCCCCCTCCCCTCCACTCTCTAAAAATCAATGGGAAAATATCCTCAGGTGAGGATAAAAAAATTATAGCAATAAAATGAGACTTATGCCCCAACATATTAATAATTACATTATCTCAAGTGTAAATGGTCTAAACAGACAGACTAACGGACGGAGATGAACAGAGCAGATAGATGATGTGAGGGAACAACAGGCTGATGATAAAACTCAATTCACACGACTCAGTGGGCCGGTGACGAGCACACGGAAGGAAAACATACGCCGACTGCACCCAGGACAGCAGGGCCGTGTTCAGACAGCGGATGTCAGAGCAAAGAAAACCACCAGAGAAAAGAGGGACGTCACTATTGACTTAAGGATCCATCCCCCAAAGACACAGATAATCCTGTTTACACACCACTCGACAGAGGCTCAAACTGCTCAGGGCAAACAGGACGGAGCTACAGCGGAGAGATCGGCAGATCCCCACCTCACAGGTGACCTTCAACAACACGGCCTTGAACTCTGCGGGCCCACTCCACACGGACTTTTTCCAACAGGTGCTGCAACGTGCCTTCTCTTCCGTGGCTTTCTTCACACATGCTTTCCTCTAGCTCACTTCATTGTTAGCATACAGGAGGTAATGCATGTAACACACAGAACACGTGTGAATCGACTGTGCATGCCAGCAGTAAGGCAGTGGCTGCGTGGAGGCCAGCACCCTCACTCGGCGTTATTCCGGTTAGAGTCGGAGACGTGGACACGGCACGCTCAGCGCTGCCACCCCTGCATCGGCGAGGACGCAGGGAAACACCAGTCCACCAACAGGATCTCACGGACAAGCTTTTCCCGCTTCCGCGGACCACGCCTGTGTCTGGACACAGGTGCACAGAACACAGACCATATTCCGACCCGACCAACTTCAAAGATACGAAGCCACACAGCTCTCGGACCACGACGGAGTCAGAGAACTAGTGACAAAGGCGGCAGGAAGCCCCACCAACTCTCGGAAGCAACGTTGAAGGCACCTGAGGGTCACAGAAGACGTCGAAAAGGAAATCAACAAGCACATGAATCCACTAAAAATGAAAACCCCGCCGAAACCGGTTTGGCTCAGTGGATAGAAAGGTTCCGGGTTCTATTCTGGTCAAGGGCATGTACCTTGGTTGCGGGCAAATCCCCAGTAGGGGGTGTGCAGGAGGAAGCTGATCGATGTTTTTCTCTCACCGGTATTTCTAACTCTCTATTCCTCTCTGTAAAAAAATCAATAAAAAAAAATATATAAAAATGAAAACACCACATATACAAACACATGGGCGCGGCGAAAGCGGTGCCGAGGAGGAAAGTCAGGGCACTGAGGATGCTGACGGCAGAAGAGAGGAAATGTCTCAACTCAGCAAGCCAAGTCTCCACCTCAAGAAACTAGGAAAAAAGGAGCAAAATAAACTCAAAGGAAGTAGATGGAAGAAAATGATAAAGAGTAGGAATAAATGCAATTGAAAACAGGAAGAAGAAAAAAACATAAAGAAGAACCAATGAAACAAAAAGCTGGATCCTCGGGGGAGGGGTGTGTGTCAAGAAACCGGATTAACCTCCAGGAATATGGACAGAAATGAAAAGAGAAGACACACCTCCAACCCCAGGAGAGGAACAGAGCTAAGCTACTCTCACCACTCCAGCTCAACATAACACTAAGTCCTAGTGCTGCATTCACATTCGGACAAGAAAGAAATAGAAGGCATACCTGTGGGGCAAGAATAAATAAAGCTGTCCCTGTCTGTGGATAACACGATGATTTATGTACAAAATCCCAAGGGATGTACAGAAAAGCCCTGAGACCAATAAGTATACTCCCCAAGGTCACAGGACCCAAGACTGAGACACAAACATCAGTCCCATTGCTGTACTAACGATGAGCATTTGGAACTGGAAAAGAAAAGCACAGAGTATTCTTTAAAACGGCTCCAAAGGAGATGAAATACTTTAGTACAAATATAACAAAACACATGCCGTAGGCTGACGATCACAAAATGTTGATCAGAGATGACCTTCTCAATGAAGACATACCATGTTCATGGATGGTGAGACTCACCACAACAGAGATGCCTAGTCTCTCCAAATTGACCTGAAGTTTTTATGCAATTGCTATAAAAATCCAAGCAAAGTGTTGTTTTTTGTTTTTGTTTTTGTTTTTTTTAATAGACATAGACAAACTTATTCTAGAATTTATAAGGAAAGCCAGAGTCCCGGGAATAACTAAGAAATCTTGAATTGTTTTTATCTATATTAAGGCCTATTATATGGTTACAGTGATCAACACAGTGTGATGCTGGCAGAGGAGAGATAGACAGATCAGTGGGTGGAACAGAGAACCCAGAAATAGACCCATACTGATTTAAAAAAAAAATTAAGTTATTGATTTTTGAGAGAAGTGGGAGGGAGAGGGAGAGGAAGGGAGGGGTGAAGAAACATTGATTTTTTGTTCCGCTCATTTATTCCTTCATTGGCTGATTCTTATATGTGCCCTGCCTGGGTACTGAACCAGCAACCATGACTCATCGGGACAATTCTCCCAACCAAGTGAGCTGCCAGGCCAAGGCCGACCCCACTGACTTTTGACTAAGATGCAAAAACGCAAGTCAATGGAAGAAAGACAGTCTTTTCAACAGAAGCTGCTGGGACAATTTAATATACATAGACAAAAAACTTTAAATAAATAAACAAATAAAAGGAAAAGGAAAGGAAAAAAAACCTTCTTCACCTTATACAAATATTAATTCAAAAAATGGACCAGGGACTTAAGTGCAATATGTAGAACTATAAAACCTTTAGAAAAAAATTGGAAATCTTTGGGACCTGTGGCTAGACGAAGTGTTTTGAGACTTGACATCAAAGGGAAAAACTGATGAAACGGACCTCATTAAAATGAAAACTTGGCTCCCGGAAAGTCGAGTGGATAAGAAATAACCCTACACAGACTGGGGGAAATACGTGCGAACCACATCGGTGTCTGTGCGGGTAGCACCTAGCCCACGGAAAGGGGTTCAACACCGCTACCCACGGGGGACATGCGATCAGACACACCCCCCTCCACACGCCGGGCTAAAGAAGCCACCCGGCCAGTGCGGAGAAGCCGCTGGCTCCCGCAGGGCTGCTGAGTGTACAATGGTGCGGCCGCTTCGCAAAGTGTCCGCACAAAACTGAACCGGCAGCCGGGCCCGCACGGCTCAGGGGCTGGGCGCTGACCTAGGAGCCGGGAAGTCACAGCTCGGTTCCCAGTCAGGGCGCGCACCCAGGCTGTGGGCTTGATCCCCAGTGGACAGCGTGCTGGAGGCAGCCCACCCATGACTCCCTCATCATTAATGTTTCTCTCTCCCTCTCCCTTCCTCTTTAAAATCAATTAAAAAAAAGTTTTTCTTTTAAAAATCAATGGAAAAATATCCACAGGTGAGGACTAACAAACATAAATAAAAAAAAAGAAAATCACTAAAAACTAAAAAACAAAACCGAACATGTAGCTACCGTACAACTGACCGCTTTTACCCCGGGCACAGGAAAATGGATGTGCACCCTGAAGGAGGCACAGAGGTGGGAGGTGACCCGGGTGTCCCCCAACAGGAAATGGTGCACCGCGTTGAGTCCAGGCCATGCTGCTGCTCAGCAATCAAAAAGCAGAACGATCGATTATTGATACATGAGACAACTTGGGTGAATCCCAGGGCCGTGGTCGGCAAACTCATTAGCCAACAGAGCCAAATATCAACAGTGCAACGATGGACATTTCTTTTGAGAGCCATAAATTTTAAACTTAACTTCTTCTAAATAGACTCGCCCAGGCCGTGGTATTCTGTGGAAGAGCCACACTCACGGGGCCAAAGAGCCCCATGTGGCTCGCCAGCCGCGGCTTGCCGGCCACTGCCCCCGGGAGTGAAGCTGAGTGATAAAAGCCAATCCCAGAGAATCCCATTTTGCATGATGTCACGTGGATAGTATTCTTCAAGCAACAGAGCACACAGCCGGAGAGCAGGAGGTCAGTGCCAGGGCAGGGAGCGGCTCTAACCAGCCAGGAGGCTCCTGTAGGTGAGGGAATGTTCTGTGCCTCTCCCCACGTCACTGTCCCGGCTGCGCGCTACTCTGCGTTTCGCAAGACGCTGCACGAGGCGGACGAGGCGGACGGGACACGGGGTCTGTGTTACTCCTCACAACTGCACAGGACGCTGTGATCATCTCAAAATTAAAAGTTAAAAACAAAAACACACAAAAAAACAAGACCAGGTTCCCGGCTATGCCAGCTACTAATTAGGAAACTGACCTTGAATTCCCCCATCTCCAAAGCCTCCTGCCTGGGTGGGACAAAGCCATCCGAAGTGCTACAGGCGGCCCTTGCCCTGAGCGAGCGCCTGGCAGCGAGCACGGCGCGCAGTCAGTGCTTTAAAGACAAACAGCCTGTGGCACAGACACTATTCCGAACAGCGTCACTCAACTGCCCCCCGTGACGCCACCCCGAGTCTCTTCCCAAAGGAACCTGTCCCCACGGGGCGGGGAGGGTCACTTGGGCCTTCTGAGGAGTCACTGAGACAGCCACCGGCAGCAAAGGGAGCTCCGCACAACCCGGAAGGCGGGGGAGGGAAAGGTGCTGGCTCCCCAGCCCGTTTCTGTTGCTCAGTCAGTGAGGCTACTGTTTCTACGCACCAGGAAAAGCTTCACGGAGTTTTCTAAACATGTTTCAACGCCCATCCAGACGGCAGCGTCTGTTTGCAAAATATCTCCTCTGCCTCTGGGTTGACAGAGACGAGGGGACAGTGGCCGAATCCCTGCCTGGTTTGGAGGCCAGAAGGGCAGAAAGGAAGCCTGGCCCGGCCCAGCGAGGCAGCCAAGTGCGCTGCTCCCCGGAGGGAGGACCGGGAGGACCGAGGGCGAGGGCGAGGGGAACTTCAAACGCAGGGTCCCGGAATCGCCCCGGGCACCGGCCTGCGGAGCCAGGAGCCGGGGAGGCCGGAGCCGGGGAGGCCGGCCGGAGCCGGGGAGCCGGGCTGGCCAGCTGCCTCACACAGGCTTGGGAAGGAGGTGAAGAGGAAAGGGAGGTTTTATCCTTTCCCCTCCCGGTCCTAAAAGGGCTGTTCCTACGACAGG
Organism: Nyctalus aviator; assembly: GCA_036971965.1. Taxonomy (NCBI): domain Eukaryota; kingdom Metazoa; phylum Chordata; class Mammalia; order Chiroptera; family Vespertilionidae; genus Nyctalus; species Nyctalus aviator. Next base: position 95,832,959 of record CM072927.1, on the reverse strand, counting down.
GAAACATGTCAGCAGCAGGCACGCACTGTGGGGATGCGGGAGAGAGGTTCCGTATGCGGGCCTGGGCGTGTGCAGGCCGGGCAGGAGGCACTAGCCCAGAAGCCGGGCTAGAAGCTTCCTGCGGAGCGGGGGAGGGAAAAGGTGCCGGGAGGGGGCTCCCCCTTTGCTCACGTTCACGCCCCCGGGCACCTCAAAACCCAGCCCCCAGGCAGCCCTCTGCCTCCCTCCAGACGGCCTTCCCCAACCTGTAATTTGGTTCCCACACGCCAGGCGGGGAGGGTGGTGAGGGACGGGCAGGGCTAGATAAGAAATGAAAAAAGGGGAATGCCCGTACCCTGGGCGTCCTGAGCGGTCCCTCCGGGTCCGGCTTCAGGCCCTTCAGCCTCGGGAGACACCAGACGGGCTCTGTGGACTCCATAGGGGTGTGTGTGTGTGTGTGTGTTTCCCCCTCAGGTAAGTTGTAAGGAATAAAATCGGGGCATGAGGCGGAAGAACCTGGAGATCCCGCAGCACCTGGGCCTGCATTAAGAACGGACACGCAGGGATGCCGCTGTGTCCGCACCAAACAAACAAACAAACAAACAATGACCGCAGCAGAGGGAGGGAACACGGGGACCTGCCGGGGCGGGGGTGCACCCTCGGGTGGACGCGGCCGCGGCTGTTTTGGGAAGACGGGCCTGTCTAACCCAGTGACACCTCCTCTGGGCGCAGGGCCGGTGAGACGGGCTGGCCCGGCGATCGATCTGGTGAAGGGGGGCGTCCAGGCGCCCTACATGCTTGGCATTTTCCTGACCGACAGCTCAGACCTGAGGCTGCGGCTCGACGCCTCTGGTCCAGGCGCTCGGTACACCCCGGGAGGGCAGAGGAAGGCTGGCTCCCGGCTGGACCTGGCACCCCGACATCGCGGAGGGGCGCCCCCGGGCAGACGGGGGGTGGGGTGGGGGCGTGCATCCTTGGCCAGCTCCCCGAATGGGGCGTCACGTGACCGCAGGAGGGGCTGTGCCCAGGCCAGGGGGCAGCCCAGGGGCCGGCAGGGGCAGGCGGTGGTCCCAGCCAGGCGCCACGGTCCGCGGGGCCGCACCTGGACACACCGGGGCACATCTGGGCACACCGGGACACACCGGGACGCTCCTGGGCACACCTGGGCACACCGGGGCGCTCCTGGGCACACCGGGACACACCTGGGCACACCGGGGCGCTCCTGGGCACACCGGGACACACCGGGGCACATCTGGGCACACCGGGACACACCGGGGCGCTCCTGGGCACACCGGGACACACCGGGGCACATCTGGGCACACCAGGACACACCGGGACGCTCCTGGGCACACCTGGGCACACCGGGGCGCTCCTGGGCACACCGGGACACACCGGGGCACATCTGGGCGCACTGGGACACACCTGGGCACACCAGGACACACCGGGACGCTCCTGGGCACACCTGGGCACACCGGGGCGCTCCTGGGCACACCGGGACACACCGGGGCGCTCCTGGGCACACCGGGACACACCTGGGCGCACCGGGGCGCTCCTGGGCACACCGGGGCGCTCCTGAGCACACCGGGACACACCTGGGCACACCGGGACACACCTGGGCGCACCGGGGCGCTCCTGGGCACACCGGGACACACCGGGGCGCTCCTGGGCACACCGGGACACACCTGGGCGCACCGGGGCGCTCCTGGGCACACCTGGGCACACCGGGGCGCTCCTGGGCACACCGGGACACACCTGGGCGCACCGGGACACACCGGGGCGCTCCTGGGCACACCGGGACACACCTGGGCGCACCGGGACACACCGGGGCGCTCCTGGGCACACCGGGACACACCTGGGCGCACCGGGACACACCTGGGCGCACCGGGGCGCTCCTGGGCACACCGGGACACACCTGGGCGCACCGGGACGCTCCTGGGCACACCGGGACACACCGGGGCGCTCCTGAGCACACCGGGACACACCTGGGCGCACCGGGGCGCAGGTGGACACACCGAGGCACAGCGGGGCGCAGTGGGCGGCGGCGGGCGGGCGGGGCGCACGCACCTTGAGGATGTTGTCGAAGATGGTGTCGCGGAACTCGAGCAGCGCCTTCTGGTCGAACTCGCGGCCGTGGATGATGCGCATCTGCTTGAGGAAGGTGGACTTGCCGCTCTCGCCCGCGCCCAGCAGCAGGATCTTGACGAGCCGCCGCACGGCGCGCCGCTCGCGGGCCAGCCCCGCGTCGATGTCCCGGCTGCGCCGCCGCGCCTCGCGCTCCGCGTCGCGGGCCCCGCCGCCGCCCGCCCTGCGCTCGCGGCCCCCGCCGGCCTCGGCCGGCAGCAGGCAGCGGCTGAGGGCCCGCACCACGCCGGACATGGCCGCTCAGGCCATGGACCCGCTGCGGGCAGGCGAGGCGAGCCCCGCGCGGCAGCCGCCGCTCCCTCAGGCCCGTCCGCCGCCGCCGCCCGCAGGCCCGCTCTCGCCGCCGCTCGGCCCGGCGGAGGGGGCGGGGCGACGCGGCCCGGGGCCCGGGGATTGGGCCGGCTGCCGCCCCTACGGACGAACGCGCCCTCCGATTGGCCCGCGCCGCGCCGAAAGGCGGGCATCCCTCCGGCTCTGGGGGGCGTGGTCGGGGCCGAAAGAGGCGGGATCTTTGGGGTGGCGGCGCTTCTCATTGGGCGTCCGGGCTGAGGTTCTTTCTTTCAGAATGAAAGGGAGGCGGAGTCACCGAGGAGGCGGAGTGGCCGTCCGCCGTGACCAATGGTAATTGCTCTGGGATCGCGTCAATCAAGGCGAACGTGCCTGGAATTGGGGGTTTTGCGAAATGGGGCGGGACCAGAAGTGCCAGGTGTACAGAACGTCGCCCCGGACTCCCAGATGGGACCGACCTGGGCAACCTGGAACTCCGCAGTCTGCGCTCCGGGCTGCCCGGAGGCTGGGGAGTGCCGACGGATGAGGGGTTCACCTGCTGCTGGACCTGCGTCTGTTCCTAAACCACGTTCCTGCCAGGGACGGCGGAGGGCGCTGGGCCACACATTTCAGACAAATGCGCCCTCAGAGAGGCCTGGCTCCGGCGCCTTTGCTCAGAGCTGGTTAACCAGCCATCAGTCACCGACCTCCAGCCTCTGCAGCGCAGCGATGAGAGCGGGTCCCACGCTGCTGGGTCACAGCTGGAACCTGCACTGGACCCCGTGCTAGTTACCAGTCCAGTAACCTCTTAAACGGTCCCTCCTTCTTCCCCATCTGTTTTTTTTCTTCAAAGTTAATGTTTTTTAAAAAATTATATATATATAATTGATTTTTTACAGAGAGGAGAAGGATAGAGAGCTAGAAACATGGATAAGAGAGAAACATCGAACAGCTGCCTCTTGCACACCCCCTACTGGCGATGTGCCCACAACCAACGTACATGCCCTTGATGGGTATCGAACCTGGGACCTTTCAGTCAGCAGACCGACCCTCTATCCACTGAGCCAAACTGGTTTTGGCTTTATTGATTTTTTAGAGAGAGAGGAAGGGCAAGGGAGCGACAGAAACATCAATGATGAGAGAAACATCACTGATGGGCTGCCTCCTGCACACCCCCTACCTGAGACCAGGCCTGCAACCCCCACATGTACCCTGACAGGGAATTGAACCATGACCCCTCTTGGTTCATGGGTTAACACTCAACCAACCGAGCTACACCGGGATGAGACAACTCCCTCACATGGCCTGAAGCTATAAGCTGCGAACGTGAACTTGTACGACCCGTAGCGCAGTGCCGGATCCAGGCTCGATTCTGCGAAATGTTGGCTCATCTGATGACCGAGTCTTAGTGAGTCAAGCTCCCGAGAAACTCAGTCTCATCTCCGGGTGACTGGCTAGACAGGGGAAACTCGGTCTGTTGAAAGGTAAACTGCGGCTTATTAAGAATTTTAAGAGTTTGAGCACAAATCGATTCCTGTCCAGCAGTGCCAAACAGAACAGGGACTCTGCCCAGGATGGGTGCAGGACAAAGACTTCCTGGGGGAGGCATGGCGGAGAAAGGGGGGTGTCGGATTGGCAGTAGCTTGGGAACGAGTGGGCTGTTCGTGACTGACTGACCGCGTTGTGATCTTGTAAGCTGGCGGCATAAGCAGGCTGAGAGTCGTGTTTCCTTACCAAGGCCGCCTCAGCCTCGGGGCCACCGTGTTGGATTAATGGAACGGCCTGAAAGACCGTCCTGTCCACCCCCCTCGCCGTGAACAGCTGTGAGATAACGGCAGCCACAGAGGACCTGGCCGGGGTGCCACCTGCCTCTCCCCCTGCACGCCTGCACGGGTGGGGCGGGAGCTCACTCAGCTCTACAGACGGTTTTTGCAGAGTTATGACAACTCCAGGCGCCGAGGGCTTCGGGAGAGCAATCTGAAGACAAATAAAATGCAACCTTTGAATCAAGGAACATACATTTCAGCCCTCGCCAGTGTAGCTCCGTGGAGAGAGCATTGGCCTGCGGACTGAAGGGTCCCGGGGTCGATTCCGGTCAAGGGCATGGACCTCGGTTGCTGGCTCCTCCCCGGCCCGGGCCTCGGTCAGGGCTGGTGCAGGAGGCAACCCGTCAATGTGTCTTCCTCACGTGGATATTTCTCTCCGTCTTTCCCTCTCTTGTCCACTCTCCTGAAAAATCATTGGGAAAATGTCCTCGGGAGACGATTGAGAAGCAGAAACAGGCAGAAAGGAAGAAACGCGCACCTCACGCCGGGCACCAGGCCGCACAGGTCGCCGGCGTGTGCAGGTCAGTGCGTCCTCGTTCCCGCCCGAGAGCCGGGAATCAGTGCCAGCGCTCTGGGCGGTCCTTCGTCATCCTTCGCAGCGATGCGAAAGTTCGGTTTCTTTGTGAAAACGGCCTTCCTCAGGAAAGTTAGACACTAGTTGTCTGAGAGAACAGGAGGGAGCGTGCAGAGGCCCCGAGGAGGGCCCGTGGGACTCAGCAGTGGACCGGCGTCAGCCCCCATGCAGCAAAAAGAAGTGAAGGGGTTCAGGGAACACGCTGAGCGGGGAGGTGAGGAAGAACCGAGGACCACGTCTAAGAATGGAAGCCATGATGATCGAAGGAGAAACGGAACAGATATGTTACGGCGCAGACTCAGACGCAGGTGAAGAGAATGCACTGAAATACAGATCCGAAAAAAATTACCCAGAATCCAACGCAGAGATAGAGAGGCTACGAGAAAGGAACGCTGGAGGAGGAATCTCTAACATGTACACCGAGTGGCCAGATGATGATGATCTCCGAATGCTTAATAATCTGGCCACTCAGTGTGTGTGTGTGTGTGTGTGTGTGTGTGTGTGTATTTTTTTAATTTTAAAAAATTTCTTTATTGATTATGGTATCACATAATTGTCCTCATGAGAATAAATATATATATTTAAAAAATATATATATTTTATAGATTTTTTTTTATAGAGAGGAAGAGTTGGGATAGAGAGTTAGAAATATTGATGAGCCGAAACCGGTTTGGTTCAGTGGATAGAGCGTCGGCCTGTGACTGAAAGATCCCAGGTTCGATTCCGGTCAAGGGCATGTACCTTGGTTGCAGGCACAACCCCAAGTGGGGGGTATGAAGGAGGCAGCTGATCGATGATTCTCTCATCGATGTTTCTAACTCTCTATCCCTCTCTCTTCCTCTCTGTAAAAAATCAATAAAATATTTAAAAAAAGAAAAAAGAAACATCGATGAGAGAAACATCTACTAAGGGACACTTAAAAAAAACTGACTATAGGAGCTCTGGCTGGCGTAACTCAATGGTTAGAGCACCAGTCTGCACACTGAAGGGCCACAGGTTTGATTCCTGGTCACGTACCTGGGTTTCAGGCTCGCTCCTCAGGTGAGGTGACCGATGGATGTGTTTCTCTCACATCAGTGTTTTTATTTCTCTCTCTCCCCCTCCTCACACCCTCCTGTCCACTCTCTCTCTGAAAAGCAATGGAGAAATAACCTCAGGTGGGGATTAACAACAAACAACAACAACCAATGACCACAGAATGGGCCACAAAGCGAGTCACTGCATGTTCAAGGACCGAGGGCATACTGACCAAATTCTCTGACTGTGTGGCAATTACCTTTGCTGTCAGGAACATAAATATTTCTCCTGCAAAGCCCAAAGTTATGGAAATGAAGCATCCACCTCCTAAGTAAACAGCCAGCTGGTTAGATGGCGTGTTCCCGCACCGCGGTGAGAAGATCCTGGCGGTGCGTCACTGCCCCGTGATCTTATTACCCTCCCCACACGGCCGCCCTCCGGCAACAGGTCCGACGGTGTGAGCAGGCCTCGGCCGGCGGCCTGCGCCGAGTCCCGGCCTGTCCTCTGCGGGTGGATGACCCTGAGCGAGCTGCTTCACTCCCGGTGCCTCACTTTTCCTCATCTGTAAAGTGGGCGTCACAATGGCACTACGACAGTCCAACGAGGTTGAAATCAGTAAACACGGAATGTGGTCGCACACACAGTCCCTAAGGAGCACGACACACAGTCAGATATCAATCCATAGTAATTATTACTATTTTATCACTTTTCTTTTTCTTTTCTTTTTTTTAAAATATATTTTATTGATTTTGTACAGAGAGGAAGGGAGAGAGATAGAGAGCCAGAAACCTCGATGAGAGAGAGTCATTGATCAGCTGCCTCTTGCACACCCCCTACTGGAGATATGCCCGCAACCAAGGTACATGCCCTTGACTGGAATCGAACCCGGGACCCTTCAGTCCCCAAGCCGATGCTCTATCCATTGAGCCAAACCGGTCCCGGCTTTTATCACTTTTCTTATCTTCATGGTGCAGAAGTCAAGCGCACAGAAATGCCAAGTCTTTGCCCAAAGGCATATGGAAGAAGTGGCGACACCAGGATCTGAGTCCCAGTCTTCCGTCCTCACCGGGCACCCGTGCTCCCCACACAGCCCCCCCCATGTGGTGACTGAGAATAAGGTCACACCCCTTCCTTCCTGCGTCCTCACAACCCCCCCCCCCCCCAGTCACATTCCAGGGAGAGATCGCTATTGCCTCGGGGCCTGGCTCCCCGTGTCCCCGCAGCCCAGGCACTGCCCTCAAGTCTCTCCCAGGCTCTCACCTTAGCGCTAAGCTCACATAGTACTTCCTCAGGAAAGGCTTTGTTCACCCCAAACGTCCCACCCCACCCCCCAAACCTGGCCCTGTCCCCATGACCTCTCAGGCCCATCCTTTTAGTTCCCAGCGTGGACCATTGGAAATCATTTGTGCGATCACATGCTGATCCAGGAGGTGGGGTTGGCTTCTTTAGGGAGAGCTGGGGCCCCTGGACCGTACACAGCAGGAGCTCAGTCAGTTTGCTGGGTAGATGGGGGAAGGAAGGAAGGGAAGAAGGGAGTGAGGAGAGATGAAAGAATGATGGATGAATGGATGGGTGAGTGGTTGGATAGATGGATGGATGGATGGATAGATGGAGAGTTGGATGGATAGATGGGTGGATGGGTGGATAGATGGGTGGGTGGATGATGGATGGATAAATGGATAAATGGATGAATGGATAGATGAATGGATGGGTTAATGGGTAGATGAATGGATAGGTGGATGGGTGAATGAGTGGATGGGTGGATGAGTGGATGGATGGATGGATGGATGATGAGTGGGTGGGTAGATGGATGGATGGGTGGATGAGTGAGTGGATGGATGGATGTATTGGTGGATGGATGGGTGATGAGTGGATAAATGGATGGATGATGGGTGAATAGATGGATGGATGGGTAGGTGATTAGAAAACTGAGTTGGTGGATGAATGGTGGGTGGGTGGCAGGCACAGTCCCCAGGGACCTTGGGAACAATGCAGAGGGCCTTCTTTTTAGCATGAGCTTTGTCACTTCTCTTTCGAGTGGACAAGGGGACCTCCAGGGTGCTGCCAGGGCTGGGTGGCTACTCGCCCGAAGTCAGCATCTGTTTAAGGAAGTGTGGCTGTGGGACCAGGATCACGGGCTGAGGCACTTCCCTGCTTGACCTGGCTTCTCTGTCCCCCGAGCCCCCGAGGAGCGCATGCAGAGGGACGAGCAGTCAGCAGTTCTGAGAAGCAGGTCAGTGGGCCGGAGCTGCTGGCCTCCAGCTCAGGCTCCGACCGATCGGGGCTCAGACACCGTGGGGGTGTTACCGTTCCATCCCTGGCAGCAACGCCGGGGCCTCTCCTGCCTGGTCCACGGGCTCCCGTGAGGGTCGGCTGCCTGGGGGACGCTCCGGCGGCAGCAGCCAGTCCGCCAGGGATACGCAAACGCACGTGACGCAGAGGGACCCCGTGTCTTTCGCTGAAGCTTAGCTTCACAGAAGGCTCCTGGACCCAGAAAGGACGTCTGGCTCCTCAGTCTGTCAGGGCTGTTTGGCAGGTGACCGCACTCCAGGCCCCAGGCCCCCCCTTCCCTCGAACATGGCGGCCACTGAGCAGCGGGAAGGGCAGGAGGCTGGAGGGCTGGCACTGGCGACGGCAGGACAGCCTGGCAGGGACTTGCCGGCCAGCGCCGTGCAGGGGTCACGCCCCGGTTGGCCGGTTTTGTGCGGGGCTGACTGGGCTCAGGTCTCCGGGGACTGAATCAAACGCCAATCCGCATCGCCGGGGTACTGGGTGTCCCGTGGACGCGGTCACCACTGCGATCGGCTGACTTAAGGACATGACCTCAGGGGTGGGTGGGCCTCGTTAATCCGCTGACGGGCCTTACGAGCAAAAAAAGTTTCCAGAGAAGAAAACATTCCGCCTCGAGCTTGCAGGTCCGGCCGAGTCCCCGGCTGCCGGAGGCCCCAGGCTCCTGCCTGGCCAGCCCCACAGCCGCAGGAGCCAATGTCCGGAAATGAATCTCCTGACGGACGGAAACGCGGCCCGAGTGCCCGGATCTGTATCACTGCTACGCCACAGCCGGTGTGTGCCGTCCTATCTAACAAAAGGTGATATGCAAATGGCTCTGATGGAGGTCACTATGAGGCACACCGACAGACCACCTGTGGTCCCTTTCCCGGCCAGAGGCACCCATCACCCCATGGCCAACGGGGAGCCGGGCGTGGGGGGCGGTGGGGGCGGGGCTGGCCGCCGGCAGCTGGGAAGACGGTGTGATGGGAGGCCAGGCCGGGGACCGCACTCCCGCACGATTCCGTGCGCCGGGCCCCTAGGGTGTTGCATGACATTACGGACACACACTCCTCTGTGTCTCTGCTGCTCTGAGCCCCACACTGAGACAGGCCACGCTGCCCCCTCAGACCAGGGCCCGGAGGTACCGTCACACGGGCGGCACCTTGTCCTCGGTCAGTGTTACTGAGCCCGTGGAGTCCGCGCCAAGGTGAGCGGCGCCATCGGGAGGACACCCAGGCTGCGGTGACGGCCTGGCCCCGCCCGGCTCTGCCACTCCCGGCAGCTGACCCTCAACAAGGTGTGTCCCTCTCTCTGCCTCCGTTTCCAGTTCTGTGACTTGCAGGTGAAATCACTGAGCCTGGAACTTAGCATGCGTCTGGGACCCTGAGGTGCTCGGTGCTTTGCTGACTCTGCTCCTGGTGTGCTCTGTCCCGCTGCCCCCTCCCCCCCCCCCCGCCTTCCCCCTGCAGCCACCTGCAATCCTGCCCGCCCTCCTCAGCCTCTGAGCCGCAGCCCTGCCCTCCTCATCCCCGCCCCCTGGAGTGTGCAGACCTGCACTGACGGCTCCCCCCTTAACCCTCCCCCTCCCCCGCCCCGCTCTCTGGGCCCCTGGCCCCTGGCCCCTGCAGGCCGAGGCCCTCAGAGCTCACGGGCACCGGGCCTCCTGGGGGCTCAGAGCCTCCTGGGGAAGGACAAGAGTGGGAGCCTGGCCCCCGTCAGAGACCCCAGACGGTGCCCGTGGGAAGCAAGGAGCCCCCAGGACCAGCTACAGGATTTGGGGGGCCCCTTGGTTGAGCGGTGTGGGAGCTTCAGATGGCAGCTCGGAGCCTGAGCGTGGAGAGCCTGCGAGAGCCTGGCGCTGGGGCGGCCGGGCCAGACCTTAGGGCAGCGGGTCTGGGCAGGGACTGCGGGCGGAGGAGGGGCAGAGGGAGGACCAGGCAGCGCGCTCAGGCCCCGGCGGGGAGCAGCGGCGGTTGCTGACCCCTGGCCTCTCCGGATGTCCAGGAAGCGGTCAGTGTTCCCTGCCATTCCCGGCCCCAGGCGTGCTCCTTCCACGCCCGCTTCCGGTCCCTTCCCCGCCGGGCCAGGCCGGCTCGGCATCTCCCCGGCACTTGGGGGCAATAAAAGCCGGTCTGGCTGAATCTGAAACTTCCCTCTCAAATCCAATTTCACGCTCGCCTTGTCCCCTCCCGCAGAGCCGCCCAGCCTGGCCCGAGCCCGTAGGGGGCGGGAACGGGGGACCAGCGCCTCCTCCCCTTTGTCCCTCTCTGCTGGGCCTGGGGGGCGGGGGCAGGGCAGGGGACCCCCAAACCGAGTCTCTTCATTCTCCACCGCCCACCCCACGTGCTCCTGCCCCCTCTGCTCCTGGTGGCCTCCTGTTGTGGCTGATACAACAGGGGAGGGGGTGAGAGGTGGCGGGGAGGCTTCAGCCCCCTCTTCAGCTCTGAAAAGGCACCCCTTTGCTGGCGGGACCCTGACCCCCTCTGCCTCCAGCTGGGGGTCCAGACCACAATTCCGGGCACCAAGAAAAGGCCTGCTCCATGCAAGACACAGCAAGACACCCGAGTCTCGTGGGGAGCGGACGGCACCCCGTGGCCTCCGGGCGGTGACAGCAGCTGGCCGGCTCCCTGCCCGTGTTCTGCCGTGCCGGCCCTCTCCTGACCTCCACGCTCTGAAGTCTTGCAGAGGAGGAGCGGGTTATGGCACGTCCCGTCTTCACCGGCGAGGAGTGGGGCTGCGGGGGGTTAGACGCCTGCCCGCGGTCGCGTAGGCCGGAGGCAGCGGAGTCTGGGCCCCCAGCTCCCAGGCCCGTATTTACAGTTACTGGACGTCCCGGCTCTGTCAGGGCTCATGCACGCTGCACAGACAGCGGGCCGGGGCGGGGGGGCTCTGCCTGCGGCGTGCCAGGGAAGGCTTCATGGAGGAGGTGGCCCTGGATGATATTATAAAAGGGCCAGCGGGGCTTGTCCCGGGGAGGAGGTGGGAGGGCATGGCAGCCAGAGGGAACAGCGCGTGCACAGCCTGAGGCCTGGCCCGCACCTGTGACCAGGGCCTGCAGGCGCCCCGGGAGGCTGGGGTTCAGGCCCGTGTCGAGTGCGTGCTGGGAGGGAGGCTGACGGCAGGTTCACAGAAGGCCTGCGGAGGGGGATGTGGACTCCACTCCTGAAGCCTCGAGGCCCCCACGCGGACAGTGTCCCATTCCTCTCATGCCTGCCACTGCCGCCCTGCTGGGGCATAAGCTCGGAAACCCACGCGGACCCCGTGTTCCTCCCTCCGTCCCGAATGCTCGGCATGCAGTGGGCGCTTAATACTTGTTTGGGGGACGAATGAATGAACGAACGAACGAATGAATGAGTGAGTGAATGATGGATACCTGGCTGGGAGGTGTGGCCAACAGCTGCCCCTCACTGCCTGTCCGACTCTTCCCGCACCTGCTGGGCCACCGCTAAGCTCGGGGGTGGTCTGTCTCCCCTTTGCCGGGAGAGCAGGTCCTGCCGGGGTGAACCCAGCATCCTGAACACGACTTGAAATTTCACCCTGCAGCCACCAGGTGGCGCTCTCGCCACACAAGAACACGCGCTGAGGGCCTGTAGGGGCGAGGAGGGGAGTGTTGGCAGATCTGACCCAAGAGCCACACTTGAGTTCCCATCAGCGCCTGGTGTCCTCCCTGGCACCAGGCAGGTGTGACCCCTCAGGGCTCCCCAGCCCCGGTCCCGGGCAGCCTGGGAAGGTGGTGGCAGGCTGGGGCCAGGCCCGGGAGGCCTGTGGCCGTGGTGCCACCCCGCCAGCAGCCCTGCCCACCGGCCTTGGCCGTGGCCGTCAGGAAAGCTGGGTCTGCAAGGCCTGGTCCGCGCGGGCCGCACAGCCCGCCCCCCTAGGCCGCCCGCCCCCCACGCTGCAGGCCGAGGGGGCAGCGTCACCGCCGCCGGCTCCAGAGCGCCCTCCCCCTGCCAGGGCTCTGCCCACTCTGCCCTCGGCTCCGGGCTGAGTCTGGAAGCTGCGGCTCCGGGGGAGGGCGGTGGCCCTGGATCGGGCAGGGGCGCCCCTCACGCCCGTACGTCCGCCAGAGCCAAAGGCCAGCTGGGACGTGCGCAGCTGTGGGGCAGGAGGGCTGTGGGGCAGGAGGGCCTTGCGGGCGCAGGGGCAGCCTCTGCCCCCTGAGCTTTAAGGGAGTGAAACCAGCCAGACAGGAGGGCCATGGAGGGAGGGGCCGGCCAAGCTCGCATGGCTGGAGTGTGTGTACATGTGTGTGCATGTGGGACTGCGTGTGCCTGTGTGTGTGTGCGCGCGCGCGTGTATGTGTGTGTGTGTGTGTGTGTGTGAGAGAGAGAGAGAGAGAGAGAGAGAGAGAGAGAGGGTGAGCTGATCAAATTGGCACAGGAAGTGGAGACCAGACTGCAGGGCAGGTTCTGCCCCGAGGGCAGTGGGTGCCCGGAGGTGTCTGCGCTGGGCAGGGACCGGCCACACCGGTACATACTAGAAAGTTCCGTCTGCTGCAGAGAGGACCTCCTCAGAGACCCCAGCTGTGTCCAGCGATGGCGCCGGAGGCCTGAGCACGCCGCCGCTCCCAGCCCTCCCGGCCTCCGGACTCCGCGGGCCGGACCCCGCCCCTGCCGCCCCGTCTCCGCCTCCCTCCCAGCACTTGGCGTGTCCCCTGAGCCGAGTGCCCGAGGGCAGGGCTCCTGTCTGGACTCCGCAGCCCTGGACGAAACTGCTGATAGACACGGGCCTGACGAGGAATGTGAGCCGAGGGGTCACCTTGCCTCGACCCGGCCAGGCGCAGGGCACACACTTCGCTCTGGTTCTGGGAACTAGCCCCCCCCCCCCCCCCCAGCATCTGCCGGCCCATTTCCCCGAGGCTGAGGGCGGGGAGGCTGTGGGCGGGGAGGCTGCGGGCGGAGGGGGGGGGGAGAGGGGGCTGCGGGCGGGAGGCTGTGGGCGGGGAGGCTGTGGGCGGGGAGGCTGCGGGCGGAGGGGGGGGAGGGGGCTGCGGGCGGGAGGCTGTGGGCGGGGAGACTGCGGGGGGGCGGGGGGGGGGGGGCTGGGCCGCCTTTCACAAGGAGGGGGGGACGTGCTGCCCAGGCCTGCCCTAGGCGCCGGTCCCTGCCGGGCCCTGTCCACTGCGCCTCCTCCCCCCCCTCTCCCTTACTCCCCTTCCCCCCTCCCCCCCCCTCCTCCCCCCTCCCCCAGCGTCTGCGCACGGGGCCTGCTCTGCGTACCTGCTCCGGTGGGCGGCTGCCACGCCCAGCACCTTGGCCGCCCTGGCAGGGGACCCGGCGGGCCTGGCTGTCTCTCGAGCCCGGAGCCCGGAGCCCGGCGCCCGGGCCCCACCACGGCTCTGGCTGCGGCCTGTGCGTCAGCTCTTTTGCTCTGACCTGAGGCGGCGCAGGCAGAGCTGCCTTCCAGGCGCCGGGCTACAGCCGGCCACACCTGGGCCGGTACTTCCTGCTGCAGAGGCTGAGCTGTGCGCCCTGCTGTGCGCAGGTCCGGGCTCACTTAGCTCATCTGTGAAATGGGTTCTGGCACGCCCTCCTTCACGGATCACACGGCAGTGCCTTCAGCTGGTGCCGGCACCGCTTCGGGCCTCTGCCTGGGGCGGGTGGAGGGGCCTGGATGGAGGGGTGTCTGCCTGGGGCGGGTGGCGGGGCCTGGATGGAGGGGTGTCTGCCTGGGGCGGGTGGCGGGGCCTGGATGGTGGGGTGTCTGCCTGGGGCGGGTGTTTGGGGGCCTGGATGGAGGGGTGTCTGCCTGGGGCGGGTGTTTGGGGGCCTGGATGGAGGGGTGTCTGCCTGGGGCGGGTGTTTGGGGGCCTGGATGGAGGGGTGTCTGCCTGGGGCGGGTGGTGGGGCCTGGATGGAGGGGTGTCTGCCTGGGGTGGGTGTCTGGGGCCTGGATGGAGGGGTGTCTGCCTGGGGCGGGTGGCTGGGGCCTGGATGGTGGGGGGTCTGCCTGGGCGGGTGGCGGGGCCTGGCGGCCGGAGAACAAATCCGGAGCCGGAGAACAGCCCCCCTCGGCTGCCGGCTGCCGGGAGGAGGGATGCAGAAGAATGCGGCCGTCACAAAGGCTGTAACTCAGGCCGGGACCCGCCAGCGCCATAAATTCGGGAAAGTGCAGCTCAGCAGTTCGGAGCGGCGGGGGCGGGTGAGTTACCGCCGGAGGCCGGCTTTGTTAGCCCGCGGGATGGATTGGCCGCCGTAATGAAATGGAATTCTAATTTACGTCCGAGCCTGCGGGGGCGGGGTGCCCGGGGAGAGGCCGCTGAGCCCCAGGACGGGTCCCCGCTGCGGGTGGGGGTCACAGCCACGTCTTGCAGGATAGGATGGGGGCACCCCTGGGTGCCTCTGCGTCCCAGACGTTCGAGGTGCTGCCGGCAGGGGCGTTCCAGGGAAGACTGTCCGCTCCCCGGGCCGCACCGGGGCCGGGGGCAAGCCCCTCGCGGCTCAGGGAGTGGCGGGTCCGACGTGCCACCTTGTGGGAGCCGGAGGGTCCCTGGCCCTGGACCGGGTGCGGAGACGTGGGGGAGGGACGGGAATGAGCCTGGGGCTCTGGGGGAGCCCCCAGCCCGGTGCCCACAGGCAAGGCATTCCCCTGTGCCTGTGGCCGTCACACCCTGCTCAGCGGGCGCTCTGCGGGCCCCCGGCAGCCACGGCGTCCCCTCCCCGCGGGTGCAGGGTCACTGCAGAGCCGGCACTTCTGGGTGAGCTGGGCTAGCTGCACGTCCCGGCTGCTCCGCTCCTGCCCTCGGGGAGGCCTGCCTCGCCGAGCCTCAGTTTCCCCTTCCTGTCACCGGGATGGAGGGTTCCCATGGGGCTCTGAGTGTCCGGCCCGCCACGGAGGCGAGGTTCTCAGCGGAGCTTCCCACCGGTGCGCAGACCTCGTGCGAGACCCACGCCCATTTCACAGATGGAAACACGGAGGCCCCCGTTCAGGCTCACGGGGTCATGAGTGTTGGTGGGGCTGGGTCATCACGGGGCTCCTCCTCCACACAGCCCGCCCGGCCCGCGTGAGGGACGCAGGGTTTGTCCACGTGATGCGGAAGGTCTGGGGACCTCCTGGGGGGCCGTCACTCGGGGACGGAAGACAAGCTGAGCAGGACTCCGTGCCTGGAGGTGACAGGCCAGGCCGTCTCCCCAGCCGGGCCACCTGGTCCTGGCAGATTTACGGCCCCAAGGACGGCAGACTCCGGCCAGGGGACGGGCCCAGGCACCGCCTGGGACCCTGACCGAAGGCCAGGGCAGTCGGCCTGACGGACAGGGTCGGGGCTGGGCTTGCCAAGCTTTTGGGGGAATTTGGACTGAGCGGGGGGCCCTAGGGGCGGATGGCAGGCACAGCTGGGAGGGGACAGGCCATCAGCTGGCCGGGGTGATGGAGAAAAGCCAGGGGTGGGGTCTCCATGTACATGTGTGTGAGGTGTGCCTGAGAGCCCGGCAGCCATGCCCACGTGTGCCCACCTTGGACCTGACACCCCACACTCCAGCGTGAGCAGAAATGTGCATGCACACACCCAAACATACGTGTGCACACGAGCATACAAAAACTCAGTGTACACCCAAGTGCATGGGTGTATGTGCAAATACATGCGTGTGCCCCCAATACAAACACATGCATGTGCACACGCACACACCCAAACACATGGCACCACACACACACACACACACCAAGTAGTGGACCCCTCTTGCCACTAGAGGGCACTAGATGTCTCCCAGGCCTCCAGGCATTTGCTGAAACAGATGCATGTGTGTGCGCTTGTGTGTACATGCACACACACGCGCGTGCGCACACACACGCGCACACACACACATATGCACGCACGCACGCACACACACGCGCGTGCACACACACACGTGCACACACATGCACACACGTGGGCACACAGTGCACACCCATGCACACACACGCACGCACACGCGCACACGCGCACACGCACGCCCTCCTGCCAGTCGCTGGGAGACGCGCTGGAGGCACGCAGCGCTGTGGGGGCCTCGGAGCCAGGTGACACGGGACGGGAGAGGAGACCCTGGGTGCTCAGGTCCCGGCGGCGGCTGCCCCGGTTCAGACAAGCACAGGTCGGCAGCCTCGGCCCCTCGCCCATAAACGGCTGACTTCCGTGTCCAAACGAACCGGAAGCACCCCATCTCCTCTCCCCGACGCCCCCACTCCCTGCCCGAGCGCCTCACTCCCTGCGGCTGGTCTCCAGGTGGCCGGCTCTGCAGGGGAGGGCCCGGCCTGCGGCCCAGGGCCCGGGGCCCAGCCCGGACGCTGCTGGGGCCGAGGCGTCCTGCACAGGCCCCGGAGGTGCCAGGCCAGCGGGACGGGTGGCGGGTGGAGGGCCCGGGAGGCCGTGGGGAGGGAGGGCCTGGGCCTCTCCCACATTCTCCGCACGGCCTCCTCGCCCCCAGCCTCCCCCAGACCTGGGCACCAGGCTTCCTGCATTTGGTCTGACCGTGACCCCTCCCCAGGTGACCCCTCCCCTAGGACAGCCTGGCGTGACCCCAGGTGACCGCTCCCCTAGGACGGCCTGGCGTGACCCCAGGTGACCGCTCCCCTAGGACAGCCTGGTGTGACCCCAGGTGACCACTCCCCTAGGACAGCCTGGTGTGACCCCAGGTGACCGCTCCCCTAGGACGGCCTGGTGTGACCCCAGGTGACCGCTCCCCTACAATGGCCTGGCGTGACCCCAGGTGACCGCTCCCCTACGATGGCCTGGCGTGACCCCAGGTGACCTGCGCAGAGAAGCCCAGGCAGCTCCGAGAAGTGCCTGAAGTTCCCCCTTCAATCCTCAGCCCCGCCCCCAGGGAGAGGCTGCTGGAGCTCCCTTCCCGCCTTAGATGAGGGCCCGCTGGCCAAAGTCGCAGATCGGCCCGGGTTTGCAGGGTGTGTTTCGAAGTCTGAGGTCTAGTGCCCGAAGCAAAGAAAGGGCCACCTGTCCCTCTCCTGCGCTCAGAGCCCGCCTGAGGCCCGGGACCCGGCCGGGGACGAAGGCAGCTGCCCGCTCAGGCCCAGGTCTGATGCTGAGAGGCTGGCGGGAGGCAGGGGCCACCGGGCGGCCAACGGTGCCCTTGGCCCAGCTCCCCCGGAGGAAAGACCGGGAGCCCTTAGGGAGGCCCACACGCCCGTCACGGGTACACGTGATGGCCACTGTCCATCCATGGCTTCCGAAAATGCATAAATATTCAAAGAAACAATTGGATCAGGAGAACAGGTGTGAGCAAGGGAGGGTCAGGGGATGGGGGTGGCAGGCGCTGTCTTCCCTCTCTCCACCCGCCCCCCCCTCTCTCCACCCGCCCTCCCTCTCTCCACCCGCCCCCCCTCTCTCCACCCGCCCCCCCCCTCTCCCTCCACCCGCCCCCCCTCTCTCCACCCGCCCCCCCCTCTCCACCAGCCCCCCTCTCTCCGCCCGCCCGCCCTCTCTCCGCCCGCCCGCCCTCTCTCCGCCCGCCCCCCCCTCCCCCGCCCCCCCTCCCCCGCCCCCCCTCTCCCCCCGCCCCCCCTCTCCCCCCGCCCGCCCTCTCTCCACCCGCCACCCCTCTCCACCCGCCCGCCCTCTCCCCCAGCCCCCCCTCTCTCCGCCCGCCCCCCCCCTCCCCCGCCCCCCCCTCCCCCGCCCCCCCTCTCCCCCCACCCGCCCTTCTCCACCCGCCCCCCCTCTCTCCACCCGCCCCCCGCCTCTCCCCCCGCCCGCCCTCTCTCCGCCCGCCCGCCCTCTCCCCGCCCGCCCCCCTCTCCCCGCCCGCCCCCCCTCTCTCCCCCCCGCCCGCCCTCTCTCCGCCCGCCCCCCCTCTCTCCCCCCGCCCGCCCTCTCCCCGACCGACCTCCCTCCACCCGCCCGCCCCCTCCCCACCCGCCCGCCCTCTCTCCCCCCGCCCTCCCTCTCCCCACCCGCCCCCCCTCTCTCTACCCGCCCCCACCCTCCACCCACCCGCCCTCCCTCTCTCCACCCGCCGGCATCCTGAGGAAGGGCGGGCCGAACCCCCGGCTCTGGGATGGGAAGGGACCTCAGCGCAGTGCCCACCAGCCCTCTATCTGTTCTGTCCATGGCAGCAGCCCCCAGCCCCGGGAGGCGGTTGGACATTGGAGAGAAATGGAGCGTGACCGAGGAGCCGCTCACCGATTCCTGGGGTTAAACCGACCCCCTGAGGCCAGGGGCACCCCTCGCCCCGCGTGGAGACTGGGCCTGCGGCTCAAGCAGCGATTCCAGGGGGACCTCGGAACGTCCGGAACACGCGCCCGTCACCTCGGGCCCCGGCCGCCCTCCGCTCCCATCGCCCGAGGAAGTGCCAGCGCCCCCCGACGGCAGCCCCGACGGCAGCCCCGGTGTGAACCCAAACGACTCCGCTTTCTCGCTGGGCTGCGGAGTGTGCGCCGCAGGCACCGAGGCCGCAGGCCGCCTGCAGCCGGCGCCCCTGCTCAGAGCTGCTCGGCTGGCAGTCGGCGAGGGGATAGAGGGAGCGGCCCAGCACCCGCCACCCCACCCACGGCCGCTGCCACGCGGTTAGAGCCCCGCCTGCCCCCAGGGAGGCCCAGGTCCAAGCCCCGAGCGGCAGCCGCAGGTGGCCAGCAGCCCTCACGGGGCCGGGCGGGCCGCGGGGAACACAGGCCGCTGCTCTTCCCAGGGGGTCCCCGGAGGAGGCGCCAGACCCTCCGAGGCCGTGGCTTCCTCCTGACCCACCGGCCAGGGCAGGGTGAGTGCCCCCGGCAGGCTGCCTCCATGACCCAGGGCCGTCTTTCCGGGCTCCTCAGCCTGGGCCTTAAAACCTCCAGGGGTCTCTGGGATCCCCAGTCACCTGTGAGCACCCCCCTGTAGCCACAGTGCTGGGGGCCACGTGCCAGGCTCAGCCCACGGCGGAGGCCCGAGCACAGGTGTGACTGAGGCCCAGAGCACAGGTGTGACCAGCCCTGAGCACAGGTGTGACTAGCCCAGAGCACAGGTGTGACCAGCCCAGAGCACAGGTGTGACTGAGGCCCAGAGCACAGGTGTGACCAGCCCAGAGCACAGGTGTGACTGAGGCCCAGAGCACAGGTGTGACCAGCCCAGAGCACAGGTGTGACTGAGGCACAGAGCACAGGTGTGACTGAGGCCCAGATCACAGGTGTGACTGAGGCCCGAGCACAGGTGTGACCAGCCCAGAGCACAGGTGTGACCAGGCCCAGAGCACAGGTGTGACCAGGCCCAGAACACAGGTGTGACCAGCCCTGAGCACAGGTGTGACTAGCCCAGAGCACAGGTGTGACCAGCCCTGAGCACACGTGTGACCAGCCCAGAGCACAGGTGTGACCAGCCCAGAGCACAGGTGTGACTGAGGCCCAGAGCACAGGTGTGACCAGCCCAGAGCACAGGTGTGACTGAGGCCCAGAGCACAGGTGTGACTAGCCCAGAGCACATGTGTGACCAGCCCAGAGCACAGGTGTGACTAGCCCAGAGCACAGGTGTGACTGAGGCCCGAGCACATGTGTGACCAGCCCAGAGCACAGGTGTGACTGAGGCCCAGAGCACAGGTGTGACCAGCCCAGAGCACAGGTGTGACTGAGGCCCGAGCACATGTGTGACCAGCCCAGAGCACAGGTGTGACCAGCCCAGAGCACAGGTGTGACCAGCCCAGAGCACAGGTGTGACTGAGGCCTGAGCACAGGTGTGACTGAGGCCTGAGCACATGTGTGACCAGCCCAGAGCACATGTGTGACCAGCCCAGAGCACAGGTGTGACCAGCCCAGAGCACAGGTGTGACCAGCCCAGAGCACAGGTGTGACTGAGGCCCGAGCACATGTGTGACCAGCCCAGAGCACATGTGTGACCAGCCCAGAGCACAGGTGTGACCAGCCCAGAGCACAGGTGTGACTGAGGCCCAGAGCACAGGTGTGACCAGCCCAGAGCACAGGTGTGACCAGCCCAGAGCACAGGTGTGACTGAGGCCCAGAGCACAGGTGTGACCAGCCCAGAGCACAGGTGTGACCAGCCCAGAGCACAGGTGTGACTGAGGCCCAGAGCACATGTGTGACCAGCCCAGAGCACATGTGTGACCAGCCCAGAGCACAGGTGTGACCAGCCCAGAGCACAGGTGTGACCAGGCCAGAGCACAGGTGTGACCAGCCCAGAGCACAGGTGTGACTGAGGCCCGAGCACAGGTGTGACCAGGCCCAGAGCACAGGTGTGACCAGTCTAGAGCACAGGTGTGACTAGGCCCGAGCCCCACTGCACCCCTATCCCCACCCCAAACCCCATCGTGGCTGGTGAGGTGGAGCCCGGGGCCCGCTCAGGGGCGCCGGGCGTGAGCGGCTGCCATGGTCCAGGGAGAGCTGTGTCCCCCCTTTTCCCCATCATCCTGGGCAGACGGAGGAGGACGTTCACCCGCCCTTACCCGCCCTGACCCGCCTTCACGTGAGCCTGACCCTCCGGCCGAGGCTGAGACCCTGCAGCCCCCGAGGACAGGGTGCTGGAAACCGAGGAAACGGAGACATTTTAATGCAGAAAAACAGCAGCGGCCCGGCCCCCGCCGCTGGGGTCCCGCAGGGAACGCGCTCTGAGCGGCCCGCCCCCAGCCGAGCCCGGCCCGCATCCAGGCCGCACGCCTGCCCTTACAGCCCGGCCGCCGCGGCCCCTCCCGCCGTGCCCCGGCCTGCCCGCTCCGGCCGCCGGCCGACCCCCGGCCCCCAGCCCGGGGACAGCTGCCCCGCCCCCTCGAGGGCTCGGTGCCCGGGCCAGGCGGCTCTGTGGGCGCCCCACGCCCTCTGCCCTCTGCCCTCGCCCGGAGCCCGGAGCCCGGAGCCCCGCCCGGCGGCCCACACGCCGAGTCCCCTCGGCCGCCCTCACGGCTGGTCCTCGTCCACCCACACGGTCTTGCGCTGCTCCTCGCCGATGCGGTCCTTGGCCACACGCAGCAGCTCCTCCACGGAGCCCCAGGCGTCCGGCTCCACCGTGGCGTACAGGCAGGGCAGCGCCTCCAGCTCCCGCTCCTTCAGCCGGCAGCGGCGCAGGAACTCCTCCTCCGTGTCCGGCCGCGGCAGCAGCTTCCTGCGGACAGACAGCGCGGCCCGGTCCGGTCCGGCCCGGCCCAGCCCGGCCCAGCCCCGCCCAGCCCGGCCCAGCCCGGCCCTCCACCCTCTCCAGGGCCCCGTGCAGGGGAGGCCACACAGAGGGCCACCCTGGCTCAGGTGTCCGAGTCCCTGCCCCTGAAGCGGGTGTGTGTGTGTGTGTGTGTGTGTGTGGTGGGGTGGGGGGAGCATCGGCCTCGGAGGGACAGGCTCTGAGATCGCTCGGCCCGCCCTGCGCGGCGTGAGGGACCAGGGAGTAGAGGTGACCGGACAGAGCGGCTCCCGTCCCAGTGGTGACTGCGGGCCGGGAGTGAGGGGAGACACCCCGCGCCCTGCAGAAACAGGTGCCTCCCCCCTCCCCTCCTCCACCCCGGGGCTGACACTACCCAGTGCGTGACGGCCCGCTCGCTGGCTCCCGGCCCCTCGTGGGCGCTTGGTTGGCCGTGTGAACGGGGAGGGTGAGCCTGCCCGCTCTGCTGTGGCCCCGGTGGGGGTGGGGATGTTAATTTGGGGCCTCATCCCGTTCCCGCAGCGGGCTCGGTGTCTGCTCTCGGATGAGGGCCGCCCGGTGTGTGTGAAGTGGCCAGTGGGGCCTCTGGTCTCATCTGCTCCCTCGGGGCCCTAGGTGCTGGCACTCAGCCGGCACCCCGCAGACACCCGGTGACAGCGCGCAGTGGCTCTCGGCCGTGTGCGGGGAGAGGGGGGTCGGAGATGATGCGTGTCCCGGGCCCCAAACCTCAGCATCATCCTGGTTCCTCTGCACCCCGACCTGGCCTCACCCCGTCCAGGCTGCCCTAGGTGGGAGCCCCAGCGACTGGGTGGTGGGGCGGGCGGAGGCGAGCGTTAGGGTCTCGGAACCCTACCTGAACCTCTTGATGTTCTTCTCCGACACCCGGATGAAGAGCACGATGGGGTAGATCCTGGACTTGATCAGGTCTCGCGTGCAGCCGATCCCCGCCTCCAGCAGGCAGTGCTTGTTCTGCAGGCACAGCCCCGCCAGCGTCAGCCGCCACCCTGCTCCCCAGCCGGGGAGGGCGGGGCGGGGCCTGAAATCCAGGGGCGGGGCCTTGGGTGTGGGGCGGGGCCTGGGATGCAGAGGGTGGGGCCTGGGATGCAGACCAGGCTGAGAGCCCAGAGTGTCAGGGCTGAAACCAAGGCAGAACCAGGGAACGATCAACCGCGAAACCCGCCCTCCTCTGGGCCATGCAGGGAGAAGGCACTGGAGCCCAGGCGCCGGGCCAGGCGACCCTGCGGCCTGAGTGGGTCTTAACCAGGCCCAGGGGCACCGAGGATGCCGCTGCGCTGGCCGCCCGGAAAGGCGTCCCTGGTCCTGGGGGGGAGGGGGGCCCTCCTGGGGGAAAGAGAGGGGGGACCCCGGCAGGGTGTGGGGTGTCCACCGGCTCCCGGCGCCGCCAGCTCCTTTCTGAGGGGACCACCCCTGTGGCTGCCGTGCGGCTTCCAGAACAGACCACCTGTGTCCGCACCAGGCGGGCGTGAATGCGGGAAACCCAGGTGCTGCCAGGCGGGGGCCGCGGACGGCACCCACGGAGCCGCCCGGGAGCGCCACGTGGGATGGAGAAACGGCTCGCGGCTCCCCGCCACCCGTGCAGCTGCTGCCAGCATCACAGATCTGATGGCTTCGCTGCCGCAGCTCACACGACCTCGCTGCCACCTGCAGACCCACCCACTCCCATCGTCACTGTGCGCCTGAACCCGCACGGCCCGACGTGGGCCGCCGAGCCCAGGCCGGAGGTGCTGGCGTGGCCGCCAGCTGGACGGCACGCGCGAGCTCCTGGCCCGCCCTAAGGTCACGCCCACGGTCGGGGGCTGTGCTTCCCCGAGGCCCTGGGCCGGGAGGGGCTCGGCGCTCAGGCGCGGAGGGCCACTCCGGCTCCGCGGACGCTGCGGGCCCCGTTCCTGTCGCTGCCACGACCCCGGCGCTCCGTTTGCCTCGTTCGGCCAACACCACGCCGTCACCATGGCTGCCTTCCCGGCCCGGCCCGGCCCCGGCACGCCCTCCAGCTCCCGCCCTTGTTACCACAGCCAAGCACCCCCTGCCCCCCAACAGCGTGAACTGGAACCCCGGAAGCAGCAGAAGCAGAAGGCGGTTTTGAGACACGAGGGCACGTCAGGGCCGGGACGCGGCGTGGAGGGAGGACGGCGGGGGGCGGAGCCGGCCACAGCCCCTCGGTGCTCGGCCACGGCCGCGGAGCCTCAGCGGGCAGCGGGCAGGGCCACGCCCCTGCGGCCCCCTCACCTTGGCCGCCACGGCCTCGATGTTGGCGGGGACGATGCACTCAAAGGTGTTGGGGTTCTTCTCTCGGGAGTAGATGATGCGCTCCGACCGCTGCTTCCTGAGGAACTCGTCCCTCGTGACCACATCTGTGGGGACAGGCCAGTCCTGAGCGAGGCCGAGGCGGCGAGGCCCACGTCCTGGGACTGCCTCCCACCGGCGGACGAGCTGCTCGTCCTGGCCCCTCCTGGCCGCGTGCACACGACCCGCCTCCCACCCCCGAGGCCTCCTGAGGGCGCGGCTGTGCTCCTCCCGCAGCGCACAGCCGGCTGCGGGCAAACACGCGCCTGCTCCTCAGCAGTGAGTTCACTGGGCAGCGCGGCTCAGCACCGGCTGCAGTGATGATCGCCATGAAGGATTCCTGCTCTACTCACCCACCACCCACTCACTATCTGCCCATCAATCCATCTACCCGCCAGTCCACTACCACTCATCTATCCATCCATCTATGATTTAGATTACCAACCCACCCATCCATCTATCAATTCATCTACCCATTCCTTCATCCATCTACTCACCCATCCATCCATCTATTCATCCATCCACCCACCCACCAATCCATCCACTTACCCATCATCCATCCATCCACCACCCATCCATTCATCACCCATCCATCCACCCATCCTCCCATCCATCCATCCACCCATCCTCCCATCTATCCATCCCTCCATCCCTCCATCCATCCATCCATCTTCCCATCCATCCATCCATCCATCCACCATCCATCTACCACCCACCCATCCACCTATCAATCCACTTACGAATCCATCCATCCATCCATCCATTCATCTACCCATCCTTTCATTCATCCTTCCACCACCCACCCATCCATCTATTCATCCACGCACCCACCTGTCCATCTGTCCGTCCACCCACCCACCATCACTGTCTCCTGCCACATGAGGAAGCAGAGGTGCCCAGTGATGGGGTGGCTTGTCTCCCACATAAGGGCCCCTGGTGGGGACCCCTGGGTGACCCTGAGACCGCATTCACTGCCACCGTCAGTGTAAAGTGGGGAAGGGAAGACCTGCTCCCTGGCTCTGGGCCCCTACGTGAGAACTGGCGAGGCGCAGACCTCCCGGCCACTCCGGCCACGCCATCGCCGCGGTGACGCGCCCTGGCAGAGGCGGGGCTCCGCGGGGGCTCACCTGGCTTGCACATGGTGAACTCCATGGCGCCCCCCGAGTTGAGCAGCCTCTGCACCAGCGCCTTGGCCAGCATGGTGGGCGTGAAGAGAACCGGCCGGCGGCGCTCGCAGTGGACGGCGCGCACCAGGCTGTAGGGGATCAGGCTGAAATTCTTGCTGAGCTCGCTCTCGGGGTCCAGCTCTGGGGGGACAGAGAGGGCTGGGTGGACCGGCCGCCCTGGCCCGGGTGGGGCACGGAGGCCCTGTGCCTTCTGGCCTCACGGGTCCTTCCAGGGAGAATGACCGCGGGGCCCGGGTCTGGAAGACAGTGCCGACGGCACGCCCACAGGCTCTAGACGGCCCGGCCGCCAGGACGCTGCGGAGTGACCCGGGGGCCAGGCCCTGTGCTGAGAGCTGGGCAAGGACAGTGAGCGGGAACACGGCCCTGCCTCTGGGCGCTCTGTGCCAGGGGGCTGAGGTGGCAGAGGGCAGACAGGCACAAGGAGCAATCACAGACTCTGTCCCTCCGGATGGCACCGAGCGCTGAGTGCTGAGGAGGGGCCTGGGGTGAATGGCAGGGACACTGCTCCGACGAGGGGCTGGACAGCGAGGGGCTGGCAGAGAAGGTGGACGCCAGGGAGCCAGGGGACGGCGGGAGCCGCAAGGGGCAGGGCTGGCCGGGCGCCAGGAGGGGCTGGGCGCACTGAGGAGCCCTGGGAGCTGCAGGGACAGAGGCGGGAGCCATGCCTTGTGCCCGCCTTCCCGCCCCGGGCAGGCGTGGAGGAGCCGCCTTCCGGAAACCAGGGGCTGGACGTGTGCTGTGTCCGACCTGGCAGCCCAGGCCCTGCTCTGCCACCCGCAGGCCTGCCCAGCAGGAGCCGGCAGGGGGACAGGAGCCAGCAGACAGCTCCCTCCAGCCCGGAGCCCCGGGGGCGGGCTCGCTGGGGTGGGCGTGGCAGAACACCGGGGGCTGTGTCCCCCTCCCGCCCCCCAGCTGAGGCCAGGAACCCGGATGGGAGAGAGAGGGACCGGCGGAGCCGCCGGGCCGGGCAGGGGCGGCCGTACCTTCTGGCCGGTCGGCCAGCAGCTTGGTGGCGTCCATGGAGGGCCGGGCCAGGCCGCCCCGCGGGCTCCCGGGCACGATGCGCACACGCTCATTGCTGTTCATCCTCTTGTACTTGTTCTCCGAGCGGCTGACGAACTGGGGGCGGGGGGCGCTGTCACCCCCTTTCCGTGCAGCCCGGCCCACAGCTCCCAGCCCGGCTGCCCCACGGCCCTCAGCCCGCCCCACGGCCCTCAGCCCGTCCACGGCTCCCAGCCCGGCCCACGGCTCCCAGCCCGGCCCACGGCCCTCAGCCCGCCCACAGCTCCCAGCCCGCCCACGGCCCTCAGCCCACCCACGGCCCTCAGCCCGGCCCACGGCTCCCAGCCCGGCCCACGGCCCTCAGCCCACCCACGGCCCTCAGCCCGCCCACAGCTCCCAGCCCGGCTGCCCCACGGCCCTCAGCCCGCCCCACGGCCCTCAGCCCGCCCCACGGCCCTCAGCCCGCCCACAGCTCCCAGCCCGCCCACGGCCCTCAGCCCACCCACGGCCCTCAGCCCACCCACAGCTCCCAGCCCGGCTGCCCCACGGCCCTCAGCCCGCCCCACGGCCCTCAGCCCGCCCACGGCCCTCAGCCTGCCCACGGCTCCCAGCCCGCCCACGGCCCTCAGCCCGCCCACGGCTCCCAGCCCGCCCACGGCTCCCAGCCCGCCCACGGCCCTCAGCCCGGCCCAGCTGCCCCTCTCCTGGGCACAGGAGGTCCCCCGGGCCCGTGGCCCTTGTGTGTGGGTGTCGTTAGGTAACTAAGGGACAGACGCCCACTCCCTCCTGGCCCAGGCCGGGGGCTCCTCCTGCATCCGGGGACCATGGTGTGGCCTCCACAGGCCGGGGGGAGAGGGGGGACCTGGGGTGCAGCCGCTGAAGGCCTGGCTGGGAGCCCGGGGTGGACAGCACAGCCCCACCTCCCGGACACAGCTCTCCGCACCCCTCCTTGCAGTCCTCGGCTCCCTCCCAAGTTCAGGGGTGAGGTGTGGGGGGCGGAGAGGGCTGCCCCACAGCGGGCACAGAACCCAGGCTCCCACCATACCCCCTGGACACTAGCGTCTCTCCACACCCCCCTCTGCCAGGAGGGAAGTTGGGGGGCCGGGAGGAAAGTGGGGGAGCTGGGGTCTCTGTCTGCTCTGCTGTGAAGTGGCCCCTGGGTGTCAGCTTGCTGACACGTGGGCAGTAGCGTGTGCTCCGTGGTCCTGCTCTCAGGACGCCTCAGGCCCAGCAGGTCCTGCTCCCTCTGCCAGGACTCCCCGCTGCCCGACCGCATCCTCCCGGGTTTGGGGTCACCTCGTGCCCCGTGGCTCTGTGTCCCACCAGCAGGACAGAGCGGCAGAGGGACACGTCAGTGAAGCCCCTGTACAGGCCTCCCTGCAGGCCAGCTGGTGCTCCCTCAGCCCTGTCACCGTGACGGCGGCCACGGCCACATGGGACGGCCACATGGACTGCTCACTTCTGATTCCACGGGATCCCCACGACCTACTCTGTGCTCCCTGGTCACGTCTGGGGAAAGGAGTCCTCTAAGAGGAGGTGTGAGGGACACCGTTTTGGGCCCCAAGAGCCGGACCGTCCCGGTGGCTGGACGAGACGTGGAGAACCTGCTGGGGTTCCCTCCCCGGGCCGCCGGGCGGCCGCTCGGAGAAGGAGCGGCGTCCGGGGAGGGACCACACGCCCCGGGGTCAGAGACGTGGGTCCCTTCCTGACGCTCGGCTGTGAGGCGTGTGTTACTGTCGGACAGCAGGTGAGCTCTACCCACGGCTTCCGCAGCCTCGTACGAAAGCGGCGTGCTCTCTGCAGGTGCAGAGCCCGCCTGCGGCCTAGGACCCGCGTGAGGCCCTGGGAGGGCGGGGACGGGGAGGGGGTGGGAGAGCGCCGGGCGCCCGGGCCTCACCTGGAGCAGCTGGCCGAACAGGAAACTGGCTCTCGAGAGGCGGGGGCTGACCCGGGGGTCGCTGGCGGGGAGTGGCTCTTCGGGCTGCAGGGTGTTCTGAAACCAGTTTACCCCCCGTCAGTGCCCCGGTGCCCGGCAGGACACGGGAGCGCCACCGCCATCGCCACCGAGACACAGGCGTGTTGCCAGCCCCTCCGAGCGGACGGGGAAGTGCCCGCCAGGGACCCGCGTCCCGGCAGGGGCAGCTCCGACGGCAAGAGAAGCCGAGACCCGTTCCCACGGTGACGAGAGCCCTGGCTCAGCATCGCCGAGCCCAGGTCACAGGGCGGCGTCCTGAGAACCACGCCTCCCCCCATCCCCCCCCGGGACCCTTCACCCCCGGACTTGTCCGCTCCCAGCTGCCGGCTGCCGGCCCTCCAGACGGGGAGGAGCCGGAGCGGCAGTGCCGGGACCTACCCGGAAGGCCCGCAGGGTGTGGTGGGCACTGTCGGCCTCCTCCCGGCTGCCCCGGTGCATCAGCCGCTGCAGCTTGACCAGGAGCAGCTGCTGGGCTCTGGGGAGGGGGCGGGAAGGAAGGGGAGCCTCAGGGCGGGAGCCGAGGCAGGGCCGCCCTGGGCAGGGGCCTGAGGCCTGGGCCCCGGGGACAGGGAGCCTCCCTCTGGGCCTGAATCCCAGGGGGGCCAGGCAGAGCCGCCTCCCTGCTGTGGGCCTCGGGTCCCATCTGGGAACGGGGTCTGCAGAGGCCGCCCCACAGGCTGCCTGGGCCGTGGCGCTGGCCTTTATAGACGCGTCACGGACACTGTGCGCCCAGCCGGGCGGCCGGGGCTCAGCCCTGGCTGCTGTCATTGTGGACCGAGGGCGAGTGGACCCAGCAGGAGCTGTGGCAGGAGGACCCAGCGGGCGCTCAGGGACGAGGGCGCCAGCAGCACCCGCCCAGGCAGAGGCTCCGGGAGGCGGATCGGGCCCCGAGGCTCCAGGGCCGAGGCGCCCGCCGTCCCCCCAGCTGAGCCGCTGGCTGCCCCTCACCAGCTGTAGCTGGGGATGGTGCCCGCCCCTCACCGGCTGTAGCTAGGGATGGTGCCCGCCCCTCACCGGCTGTAGCTGGGGATGGTGCCCGCCCCTCACCGGCTGTAGCTGGGGATGGTGCCCGCCCCTCACCGGCTGTAGCTGGGGATGGTGCCCGCCCCTCACCGGCTGTAGCTGGGGATGGTGCCCGGCCCTCACCGGCTGTAGCTGGGGATGGTGCCCGCCCCTCACCGGCTGTAGCTGGGGATGGTGCCCGCCCCTCACGGCTGTAGCTGGGGATGGTGCCCGCCCCTCACCGGCTGTAGCTGGGGACGGTGCCCGCCCCTCACCGGCTGTAGCTGGGGATGGTGCCCGCCCCTCACCGGCTGTAGCTGGGGATGGTGCCCGCCCCTCACCGGCTGTAGCTGGGGATGGTGCCCGCCCCTCACCGGCTGTAGCTGGGGATGGTGCCCGCCCCTCACCGGCTGTAGCTGGGGATGGTGCCCGCCCCCCACCGGGTGTAGCGCCCGCCCCTCACCGGCTGTAGCTGGGGATGGTGCCCGCCCCTCACCGGCTGTAGCTGGGGATGGTGCCCGCCCCTCACCGGCTGTAGCTGGGGATGGTGCCCGCCCCTCACCGGCTGTAGCTGGGGATGGTGCCCGCCCCTCACCGGCTGTAGCTGGGGATGGTGCCCGCCCCTCACCGGCTGTAGCTGGGGATGGTGCCCAGGTCCAGGTCCTGGTCGGTGAAGGGGTCGACGCGGGCGCACAGCCACTCGTGCCGGTCCTGGTACATGGTGTCCCGCACGTGCACGATGTCGTCGCACTTGAGGGACAGGGAGCAGGCGTCCAGCTGGCTGGACACGTTCAGGTTCAGCCGCACGTAGAAGGAGTCCCCCGAGGTGACCAGGCCCTCCTCCATGTCCTTCAGCAGCTTCCGGTACCCTGGGCGGGGCGGGGACACGCGGGCTGAGACGGTGCTGGGCCTCCCCCCGCCGCCACCGCTGCCCCCTGGGCACACGCACGGCCCGGACTCTCCGAGCGCCGGGCCCCGGAGACGCCGTCCGGCCGGGGCACGCACGGCTGGGCCAGTTACGGGTGCCCTCCCCATCGTGGCTTCCGGAAACTCAGAGCCACGTTCTGGGCCGAGCTGCAGCACTTCTGGGACCTCTCTGCCCTCCACGCCTCCCCCCTCACAGGCGCTGGAGTCCCATCACCCCCACCCGCCCTCAGTCAACGCACAACTCGCCACAGCGAGTGACAGCGTCACCGCGGGCTCAGCCTGGCGGTTCCCCAGATGGACCCCCGCGGCAAGCACCACTCAGAGTGCGGGCCCCGCCCTCCCGGGACCCCCGCCCCCGCCCCCTCCGCAGGCCAGCGTGCCCGCCGCACACGCGCAGCCAACAGCGCCCCCACCCGGCTGCTCCTATCGCGCAGGAGCGCCCTCCACGCTGCTGTGGCTGTGTCCTCGCTGGGCACTGTCCCGCGGGGCGCGGCTCTCTCCTGCGTGCACCTGGGCGCGGTCCCGGCCGGGCTGCGAGGAGCAGCGCTGGGACGAGCACCCTCCTGTGTCTTTGGCGGACGGCGGGCTCGTGTCCCGTGGACACGGTCACAGAGCGGGGTTCTCAGGCCGCGGCTACGCGTCTGCTGAGCACACGCTGCCCAGTGGTTTCTGAAGGGGCGGGACCACGGCGCCGGCTGTGACCCCATCCCACACCGCTGCTCGCCAGCTGGTCCTCAGACCCCTTAGGGAGAAGCAGGGCGTGGAGCACAGAGGCAGCCAACGCCGCACGGGGGCCTGTGGCACGCCGTCCTGTCAGCCCCAAACCGGCCACAGGAACACGGACGCACACGGCCCTAACGGCCCCACGCGCAGTGAGCGCGGGAACACGGACACACACGGCCCTAACGGCCCCACGCGCAGTGAGCATGGAAACACGGACACACACGGCCCTAACGGCCCCACGCGCAGTGAGCGCGGGAACACGGACGCACACGGCCCTAACGGCCCCACGCGCAGTGAGCGCGGGAACACGGACACACACGGCCCTAACGGCCCCACGCGCAGTGAGCGCGGGAACACGGACGCACACGGCCCTAACGGCCCCACACGCAGTGAGCATGGAAACACGGACGCACACGGCCCTAACGGCCCCACGCGCAGTGAGCGCGGGAACACGGACGCACACGGCCCTAACGGCCCCACACGCAGTGAGCATGGAAACACGGACGCACACGGCCCTAACGGCCCCACGCGCAGTGAGCGCGGGAACACGGACGCGCACCGCCTTAACGGCCCCACACACAGTGAGCATGGAAACACGGACGCACACGGCCCTAACGGCCCCACGCGCAGTGAGCGCGGGAACACGGACACACACGGCCTTAACGGCCCCACGCGCAGTGAGCATGGAAACACGGACACACACGGCCCTAACGGCCCCACGCGCAGTGAGCGCGGGAACACGGACACACACGGCCCTAACGGCCCCACGCACAGTGAGCATGGAAACACGGACACACACGGCCCTAACGGCCACACGCACAGTGAGCGCAGGAACACGGACACACACGGCCCTAACGGCCCCACGCGCAGTGAGCATGGAAACACGGACACACACGGCCCTAACGGCCCCACGCGCAGTGAGCATGGAAACACGGACACACACGGCCCTAACGGCCACACGCACAGTGAGCGCGGGAACACGGACACACACGGCCCTAACGGCCCCACGCGCAGTGAGCGTGGGAACACGGACGCCCACGGCCCTAACGGCCCCACGCGCAGTGAGCGCGGGAACACGGACACACACGGCCCTCACAGCCCCACGCGCAGTGAGCGCGGGAACACGGACGCGGGAACAGGGACCTGCACGGCCCTCACAGTCTGGCCCAGAGACAGCTGGTCAGACGCTGCCCCGCCCTGGGGACGGTGGAGCCAGCAGGCGTGTGTGCGTGTGCACGGGGAAGTGGGGGCCGCCGGTCAGGCCCCCACACGCCAGGTCATGTCGATGCCAATCACTCTCTGATCTCCCGCCCGGAGGAGACCCTGAGATTTCCGCGCTGAGTTCCAGACCCGCGCCATCCCGCGGCCCACCTCTGGGCCCGCCCCGCCCTCCCACCCCAGGTCCTGTGGGAGGCTGCGGGAGGAGGCAGGCGCGAGGAGAGGCTGCTTCTGCTGCTGAAACATTCATGAGCCCGGGGCTAAAAATAAGCGCCGGCTGCAGCGGGGACCGCGGAGGTGAGGGCGACGGGGGAGGCAGAGCCCGGCGCTCCCCCAGGGCCTGGCCCGGACCAGGAGGGTGTGTCCTGGCTGTCCCGGCGCCAAGGCCGGCCTCCGTGTGGCTGCACGGCCCCGCTCGGGCCAGAGTGGCCACCGCAGAGCCACGCCAACCCGGGGCTGGGAGCCGGCAGGGGGAGCAGCTGCCGCCCGGCCGGAGGGTGAGCCGGGCCGCAGGGCCAGTTCCCTCGCTGGGAGCCGGCGGCCTCCGGTCCCTGCTCGTGGCTGGACCCGCAGTGCCCCAGCCCGGTGGGCATCCGACGCGCGCCAGGCAGGTGTGTGGTGCTCACTCCGTCGCCTCCTGCTGCCACCCACACCCGCCTGTCAGATCCTCCTCCCACACGGTGAGCGAGGAGGGGCTGCCCGGGCCGTGCCCGCCGGTGCCCGTGGCCGTGCCCAGGGCCTCACCTTCCTGGTTGGCCTTGTAGTGCAGGGTGACCGGCCCGCTGCACCGCTGGATGGTCCAGTGCGCCTCCTCCTTCGTGCAGGACTCCAGGGGCACGCTCTGCCGCTCGCCCTTGATGCAGCCTTCGAGCTGGAGACCAGACCCCGTTCCTCCTGGGCCGCGCGGAGCCCAGGCTGCCGCTGCCCGGAAATGCGAGCGT
This sequence comes from Nyctalus aviator, assembly GCA_036971965.1. Lineage (NCBI taxonomy): Eukaryota > Metazoa > Chordata > Mammalia > Chiroptera > Vespertilionidae > Nyctalus > Nyctalus aviator. Next base: position 95,800,565 of record CM072927.1, on the reverse strand, counting down.
CCCGCCCGCCCCCCCCCCCCGCCCCCGCCTCCTGGCCTCCTGTCCGCCCCCTCCCCCACCCGTGCTGGCCTGTGTGCACCCGCCCGGCTCAGGCTCCAGAACCTCCGAGAGGAGGGCGGGGGACACGGGGACAGGGGCCCAGCGCTCACCAGCAGCAGCTGCAGCCCCTCGTGCAGCCCCGCCTTCTCGGCCTGCGAGCCGGGCTTGACCGAGTGCACGAAGCTGCCGCGCGCGTTGCCGCCGAGCAGGGTGAGCTGGGAGGGCAGGCCGTCGCCGCTCAGCGTGGCCTGCTGCACCGAGGGCCCCGGGCCCCGCACCTGCCCCACGGACGTCACCGACGGCCGGAAGGGTCTGCGTGGAAACGGAGCCGGGGGGGTGGGGGGGGTCAGGCTGGAGCGGGCACCGCCCCCGGACACACCGAGGGCGGGCGCCCCCCCCAGCCGCCGCGGGGGAGCGCGTGCGGGGCGGGAAGCCGAGCTGCTCCTGGCCCCCGCGGTGGCCAGCGGTGGACGCCGCTGCCCGGAGGCCCAGGCTCCGCCCGCCTCCTGTGCGGGGCCGGGCACACAGCGGGCCTGCCTCCTGGCGCCCGGACTGCGTGGCCGGGAACCCTCCCCTCGGCCGGATGGGTCAGGGGAAGCGGTTCTGGTTGAGGGGCTTGGATTCAGGGGGACACGGGCGGGCGGTGCCCTTCGTGGGGGTCCCAGCCGGAGAGTGGCCTCCGCCCCAGCGCCCCCCGCGGCCGCAGTACCTCTCCAGTGAGAACTTTCTGAACATGAGGTTGACCTGCTCCAGGTCGAAGGCGTCCACACCCTCGGACTGGTGGGAGGAGGAGGAGGAGTGCACGGAGGGCGGGCCGAAGGAGCAGCGCTCGTGGCTGTCGTCTGAAAGGGAGGGAGGGCCCTCAGGACCGGGGCGGGCGGAGCGGGGAGGGCGCCCTGGGAGGCCCCCCGCCCCCGGTGAGGAGCTGGGAGCAGGGCAGCCTCCGCCAGGCCCCGGCGCCCCGATGCTGACGGCCCAGCCCCCACCAGGAGCCCCTCTTTGCAGGAAGCCCGCGGCTGGCTGCTTTCTAAGGCCCCGTCTCTGTGTCTGGAAAAGGCGGCGGCCGCCGCAGCTGATGGTTCTGGTCCTGGTTCTGGCTCATGGGGGACCACCTGAGGTCTCAGTCCCTGGACCGGCTCCAGGCCTGGGGGGCTGGGGGGGGGACTGGGCGGGGCAGGAGGGCAAAGCCTAGGCCTTGCAAAGCTGTCCCCTCCCCCCTCCCCTCCCCCACTCGCAGGACAGAGCGGTGGGGGGGGGGGAGGCTGAGGGGAGGCTGTCCACAGGGCTCTGCAGAGGCTCGGGGACCCTGCTCGGGCCGATCACGGGCTGGTCTGCGAGGGGATTTGTCCGGACGCTGCAGCCTCGCTTGGCCCGCTGCCCAGAACTCTCCGGCGTCCCCTCCAAACTCCCCGGCTCTCCTGGCTCCCGGCCTCCATTACGCGCTAACCTCTCTTAACGCTTGACGGCTCCTGATGGCTCCCAATTACGGAGCCGCTAATCTCCCATTTTATCTGCGGGCGGGCGGAGAGCCATCCCCGGGGGCCAGACCCCCTGCCCGCCCGCCCGCCCGCCCGCCAGGTGCTCCCGCCGGCTGGAACGCCGCACCGGCCCCTCGGCCACAGCCTCTGCCTCGGCGGACACGCGTGTGAGTCTGTGCACACGGCCCAGGCCCGAGAGGCACCAGCTCAGCAGGTGCCGGCGGAGGCAGCCGCTGGCTGTCGGGGCGGGAGGGGGTGGGGAATGGGGCTGCCCACCCTCTCCCCTAGAGACAGCCCCTTCCCGGGCCCCGCACGGCACAGCTGGCCAGGGCGCCGGTCCCGGATGCCACCAGTCCTCCCACCCGTGCTCCCGGCCCCAGGCCTCTGTAACTGCTGCCTCCCCAGCCCCCTCCCACCCCGCCTCGTCCGCTCAGGCTGGTTAACGGCATAATGAATGGACGCTCAGGCAGTCTCCCCGCCGCGCCCGCATCTGATTCTGCAAAATGAGAGCAGAGGCGCCTCCGGCCGGCGCTGGGCGTCCGTCCGACGGGACCAGGCACGCGAGGCAGGCGTCCCCGGGCGGCCACAGCCCGAGCTGTTCCCCCTTCCAGACCAGGCGGAGCCCGGCCCGCGCAGCAGTCCCACCGAACACGGGGCAGAGGGCGGGCCCGGCCAGGTGCTCAGTGGCTGAGCTTCCACCTATGGCCCCAGAAGGGGGTCCAGGGACACGCCCGGGTACTGGTCCATCCCCAGAACGGGGCGAGCAGGAGGCAGCCGAGCAATGATTCTCTCTCATCACTGATGCTTCTCTCTCTCCCTCTCTCTTCCTCGCTGATATCCATAAAAATATATTTAGAAGAGAAAAAAAAACACACCCAATAACAGAAGCCCAGAGGACAGGCCCTCCGCGCCTCCAGCCCAGCAGCCCACGGGGCAGAGGCCTATCTGAGCCCGGGCAGCGCCCGGCGCCCTCTCCGAACCGAGCCCCGGGCTCCTGAGGACCTACTGAGTGCAGGGCTCAGGGCCAGGCCGCCGGGCACCCACCGTCAAGGTCTAAGGCGTCGAAGCCGCCGCTGTCATTGTCCTCGTCCGCGGCGCTGCAAGACACAGGAGGGCGCGGGCATGGGTGGGCGCGGGCGGGTGGGTGAGGGCGGGTGGGCATGGGTGGGCGCGGGCGGGTGGGTGAGGGCGGGTGGGCATGGGTGGGCGCGGGCAGGGGGCATGGGTGGGCCCGGGCGCCGGGCTGGGTGTGCGGGAGCTGGGGGAGGGGAGCCTCGGGGCGGCCTGGCTTTCTGAGGCCTTGGTTCTGAGCGGACAGGCCGGCGGAGAGAGGATGGAGAGAGGGTGGGCAGGGGAGGAGGGCTGCAGGCTGGGGGGTGGGTGAGGAGGGCGCTCCGCTGGGGAGGGATCAAGGCGTCAGCCTCCTCCTAGGAGCCAAGTTCACGTGCGCTTCTTTTCCCGAAGTGTGGAGGCCCGAGCCAGGTCCGGGCAGGACCGGAACAACGGGTCTCACTAACCTGGACCAGCCCACCCGCCCCTGTGCTCCCGCCCTTTGGGCCCGAGGATCTCAGCCTGGAGCGTGCGCGCCCAGCCGTATCCTGTGCTTTCTGGGGCCCTGGTGGCTCCCGAGGGGCGATGGGGGGAGAGGGAGGAGTCGGGGGCGCTTTGGCCGGACCACACCCCGAGCCTGGCAGAGGCCCTGACTTGGGGTTTGGCCATTTGCTCGCTGGCGGGCGTGTCCTTGCTGTGAACCTCGGGCTCCTGGTCTGTGAAATGGGCCCACGCTGCTGCCCTCCCCGCCGGCCGGGGCGGTCGGCGGAGGGCACGGGGGCGGGGGGGGCACCCACCTCCGATGGGGCGCGTCCTCCTTGTAGCGCCTGACGATGGAGTCGTTCCCCGGAGGCTCGGCCGTGATGGACATGATGCTGGACCGGCTTCGGTGGGGCTGCTGCCGGCCGCGGGGGCGGGTTACGGGCCGTGCCACCCCCGTGCCCGCGGGCAGCAGGCCGTGTGTTTTGTGGAAGAGCCACACTCAAGGGGCCAAAGAGCCACAAATGGCTCTCAAGCCAGTTTGCCAGCTACTGTGTTTGCATGTCCCCTTGCCCACCCTCCTCTCCCCCCTGCTCAGGGCCGCATTTGGATTGGAGCTGACAAGCTTCGGGGTGTCCCCGGGGACAGAACCACGGGTCCCAGCTTCTGCCTGGGGGTGGCGGGTGGGAGAGGCACTGGTTGGCGCCTGAGACGCAGGAGGCCCTGTGGCCTTGGGCTGGGGAAGGGGCGTCTGGGCCCCTAGCATCCCCCCCCCCACTGCTGAGGGGGCTGAGAGGCTGCAGTAGAGTACACACCCCACCGCCTGTGAGAATCCAGAGCCCCGGGGGGTGGCGGGGGCTCCTCCCTCAGAGTTAAACTGGGAGGCGGCCGGAGGTGGACACACTGAGGCCTAGAACATCCTCACCCACACAGAGCACCCTCCCACACAGAGCACCCTCACACACAGAGCACCTCCTACACACAGAGCACCCTACCACACAGAGCACCCTCCCACACAGAGCACCCTCACACACAGAGCACCTCCTACACACAGAGCACCCTACCACACAGAGCACCCTCCCACACAGAGCACCCTCCCACACAGAGCACCCTCCCACACACAGAGCACCCTCCCCCAAGAGCACCCTCCCACACAGAGCACCCTCCCACAAACAGAGCACCCTCCCACAAAGAGCACCCTCCCACACAGAGCACCCTCCTACACACAGAGCACCCTCCCACACAGAGCACCCTCCCACACAGAGCACCCTCACACACAGAGCACCCTCCCACACAGAGCACCCTCCCACACACAGAGCACCCTCCCACACAGAGCACCCTCCCACACAGAGCACCCTCCCACACAGAGCACCCTCCCACACAGAGCACCCTCCCACACACAGAGCACCCTCCCACAAAGAGCACCCTCCCACACAGAGCACCCTCCTACACACAGAGCACCCTCCCACACAGAGCACCCTCCCACACAGAGCACCCTCACACACAGAGCACCCTCCCACACACAGAGCACCCTCCCACACAGAGCACCCTCCCACACAGAGCACCCTCCCACACAGAGCACCCTCCCCCAAGAGCACCCTCCCACAAACAGAGCACCCTCCCACACACAGAGCACCCTCCCACACTGAGCACCCTCCCACACAGAGCACCCTCCCACACACAGAGCACCCTCCCACACAGAGCACCCTCACACACACAGAGCACCCTCCCACACAGAGCACCCTCACACACAGAGCACCCTCACACACAGAGCACCCTCCCACACACAGAGCACCCTCCCACACAGAGCACCCTCCCCCACAGAGCACCCTCCCACACAGAGCACCCTCACACACAGAGCACCCTCACACACAGAGCACCCTCCCACACAGAGCACCCTCCCACACAGAGCACCCTCCCACACAGAGCACCCTCCCACACACAGAGCACCCTCCCACACAGAGCACCCTCCCACACAGAGCACCCTCCCACACACAGAGCACCCTCCCACACAGAGCACCCTCCCACACAGAGCACCCTCCCACACACAGAGCACCCTCACACACTGAGCACCCTCCCACACACAGAGCACCCTCCCACACAGAGCACCCTCCCAGACAGAGCACCCTCCCACAAAGAGCACCCTCACACACAGAGCACCCTCACACACAGAGCACCCTCCCACACAGAGCACCCTCACACACAGAGCACCCTCCCACAAAGAGCACCCTCCCACACAGAGCACCCTCCCACACAGAGCACCCTCCCACACACAGAGCACCCTCCCACACACAGAGCACCCTCCCACACAGAGCACCCTCACACACACAGAGCACCCTCCCACACTGAGCACCCTCCCACACAGAGCACCCTCCCACACAGAGCACCCTCATACACAGAGCACCCTCCCACACAGAGCACCCTCCCACACAGAGCACCCTCCCACACAGAGCACCCTCCCACACAGAGCACCCTCCCACACACAGAGCACCCTCCCACACAGAGCACCCTCCCACAAAGAGCACCCTCACACACAGAGCACCCTCCCACACTGAGCACCCTCCCACACAGAGCACCCTCCCACACAGAGCACCCTCCCACCCCACCACAGAGCACCCTCCCCACACAGAGCACCCTCCCACACACTGAGCACCCTCCCACACAGAGCACCCTCCCACACACAGAGCACCCTCCCCCACAGAGCACCCTCCCACACACTGAGCACCCTCCCACACAGAGCACCCTCCCACACACAGAGCACCCTCCCACACTGAGCACCCTCCCACACAGAGCACCCTCCCACACACAGAGCACCCTCCCACACAGAGCACCCTCCCACACAGAGCACCCTCCCACACACAGAGCACCCTCCCACACAGAGCACCCTCCCACACAGAGCACCCTCCCACACAGAGCACCCTCCCACACACAGAGCACCCTCCCACACAGAGCACCCTCCCACACACAGAGCACCCTCCCACACAGAGCACCCTCCTACACAGGGAGCACCCTCCCCCAAGAGCACCCTCCCACACACAGAGCACCCTCCCACACAGAGCACCCTCCTACACAGGGAGCACCCTCCCCCACAGAGCACCCTCCCACACACAGAGCACCCTCCCACACAGAGCACCCTCCCCCACAGAGCACCCTCCCACACAGAGCACCCTCACACACACAGAGCACCCTCCCACACAGAGCACCCTCCCACACAGAGCACCCTCCCACACAGAGCACCCTCCCACACAGAGCACCCTCCCACACAGAGCACCCTCCCACACACAGAGCACCCTCCCACACAGAGCACCCTCCCACACACAGAGCACCCTCCCACACAGAGCACCCTCCCACACAGAGCACCCTCCCACACAGAGCACCCTCCCACACAGAGCACCCTCCCACACACAGAGCACCCTCCCACACACAGAGCACCCTCCCACACAGAGCACCCTCCCACACACAGAGCACCCTCCCACACAGAGCACCCTCCCACACAGAGCACCCTCCCACACACAGAGCACCCTCCCACACACAGAGCACCCTCCCACACACAGAGCACCCTCCCACACAGAGCACCCTCCCACACACAGAGCACCCTCCCACACAGAGCACCCTCCCACACAGAGCACCCTCCCACACACAGAGCACCCTCCCACACAGAGCACCCTCCCACACAGAGCACCCTCCCACACACAGAGCACCCTCCCACACAGAGCACCCTCCCACACAGAGCACCCTCCCACACACAGAGCACCCTCCCACACAGAGCACCCTCCCACACACAGAGCACCCTCCCACACACAGAGCACCCTCCCACACAGAGCACCCTCCCACACACAGAGCACCCTCCCACACAGAGCACCCTCCCACACACAGAGCACCCTCCTACACACAGAGCACCCTCCCACACAGAGCACCCTCCCACACAGAGCACCCTCCCACACAGAGCACCCTCCCACACACAGAGCACCCTCCCACACAGAGCACCCTCCCACACAGAGCACCCTCCCACACACAGAGCACCCTCCCACACAGAGCACCCTCCCACACAGAGCACCCTCCCACACACAGAGCACCCTCCCACACAGAGCACCCTCCCACACACAGAGCACCCTCCCACACAGAGCACCCTCCCACACACAGAGCACCCTCCCACACAGAGCACCCTCCCACACAGAGCACCCTCCCACACAGAGCACCCTCCCACACACAGAGCACCCTCACACACAGAGCACCCTCCTACACACAGAGCACCCTCCCACACACAGAGCACCCTCCCACACAGAGCACCCTCCTACACACAGAGCACCCTCCCACACACAGAGCACCCTCCCACACACAGAGCACCCTCCCACACAGAGCACCCTCCCACACACAGAGCACCCTCCCACACAGAGCACCCTCCCACACACAGAGCACCCTCCCACACAGAGCACCCTCCCACACACAGAGCACCCTCCCACACAGAGCACCCTCCCACACAGAGCACCCTCCCACACACAGAGCACCCCCCCACACACAGAGCACCCTCCCACACAGAGCACCCTCACACACAGAGCACCCTCCCACACAGAGCACCCTCACACACAGAGCACCCTCCCACACACAGAGCACCCTCCCACACAGAGCACCCTCACACACAGAGCACCCTCACACACAGAGCACCCTCCCACACAGAGCACCCTCCCACACAGAGCACCCTCCCACACACAGAGCACCCTCCCACACAGAGCACCCTCCCACACACAGAGCACCCTCCCACACACAGAGCACCCTCCCACACACAGAGCACCCTCCCACACAGAGCACCCTCCCACACACAGAGCACCCTCCCACACAGAGCACCCTCACACACAGAGCACCCTCCCACACAGAGCACCCTCCCACACACAGAGCACCCTCCCACACAGAGCACCCTCCCACACACAGAGCACCCTCCCACACAGAGCACCCTCCCACACAGAGCACCCTCCCACACACAGAGCACCCTCCCACACACAGAGCACCCTCCCACACAGAGCACCCTCCCACACACAGAGCACCCTCCCACACAGAGCACCCTCCCACACAGAGCACCCTCACACACAGAGCACCCTCCCACACAGAGCACCCTCCCACACAGAGCACCCTCACATACACAGAGCACCTCCTACACACAGAGCACCCTCCCACACAAAGCACCCTCCCACACAGAGCACCCTCCCACACACAGAGCACCCTCCCACACAGAGCACCCTCCCACACACAGAGCACCCTCCCACACACAGAGCACCCTCCCACACAGAGCACCCTCCCACACAGAGCACCCTCCCACACACAGAGCACCCTCCCACACAGAGCACCCTCCCACACAGAGCACCCTCCCACACAGAGCACCCTCCCACACAGAGCACCCTCCCACACACAGAGCACCCTCCCACACAGAGCACCCTCCTACACACAGAGCACCCTCCCCCAAGAGCACCCTCCCACACAGAGCACCCTCCCACACAGAGCACCCTCCCACACAGAGCACCCTCCCACACACAGAGCACCCTCCCACACAGAGCACCCTCACACACAGAGCACCCTCCCACACAGAGCACCCTCCCACACACAGAGCACCCTCCCACACAGAGCACCCTCCCCCACAGAGCACCCTCCCACACAGAGCACCCTCCCACACAGAGCACCCTCCCACACACAGAGCACCCTCCCACACACAGAGCACCCTCCCACACAGAGCACCCTCCCACACACAGAGCACCCTCCCACACAGAGCACCCTCCCACACACAGAGCACCCTCCCACACAGAGCACCCTCCCACACAGAGCACCCTCCCACACACAGAGCACCCTTCCCCACACAGAGCACCCTCCCACACACAGAGCACCCTCCCACACAGAGCACCCTCCCACACACAGAGCACCCTCCCACACAGAGCACCCTCCCACACACAGAGCACCCTCCCACACAGAGCACCCTCCCACACACAGAGCACCCTCCCACACAGAGCACCCTCCCACACACAGAGCACCCTCCCACACAGAGCACCCTCCCACACAGAGCACCCTCCCACACAGAGCACCCTCCCACACAGAGCACCCTCCCACACACAGAGCACCCTCCCACACACAGAGCACCCTCCCACACAGAGCACCCTCCCACACAGAGCACCCTCCCACACACAGAGCACCCTCCCACACACAGAGCACCCTCCCACACAGAGCACCCTCCCACACACAGAGCACCCTCCCACACAGAGCACCCTCCCACACAGAGCACCCTCCCACACACAGAGCACCCTCCCACACACAGAGCACCCTCCCACACACAGAGCACCCTCCCACACAGAGCACCCTCCCACACAGAGCACCCTCCCACACACAGAGCACCCTCCCACACAGAGCACCCTCCCACACAGAGCACCCTCCCACACACAGAGCACCCTCCCACACACAGAGCACCCTCCCACACAGAGCACCCTCCCACACACAGAGCACCCTCACACACAGAGCACCCTCCCACACAGAGCACCCTCCCACACACAGAGCACCCTCCCACACAGAGCACCCTCCCACACACAGAGCACCCTCCCACACACAGAGCACCCTCCCCCACAGAGCACCCTCCCACACAGAGCACCCTCCCACACACAGAGCACCCTCCCACACAGAGCACCCTCCCACACACAGAGCACCCTCCCACACAGAGCACCCTCCCACACAGAGCACCCTCCCACACAGAGCACCCTCCCACACACAGAGCACCCTCCCACACACAGAGCACCCTCCCACACACAGAGCACCCTCCCCCACAGAGCACCCTCACACACAGAGCACCCTTACACACACAGAGCATCCTCACACACACAGAGCACCCTCCCACACACAGAGCACCCTCCCACACAGAGCACCCTCCCACACACAGAGCACCCTCACACACACAGAGCACCCTCCCACACAGAGCACCCTCCCCCACAGAGTACCCTCCCACACAGAGCACCCTCCCACACAGAGCACCCTCCCACACAGAGCACCCTCCCACACACAGAGCACCCTCACACACAGAGCACCCTCCCACACACAGAGCACCCTCCCACACAGAGCACCCTCCCACACAGGGCACCCCCCCCCACACAAAGCACCCTCCCACACAGAGCACCCTCCCACACAGAGCACCCTCCCACACACAGAGCACCCTCCCACACAGAGCACCCTCCCACACAGAGCACCCTCCACACACAGAGCACCCTCCCACACAGAGCACCCTCCCACACAGAGCACCCTCCCACACACAGAGCACCCTCCCACACAGAGCACCCTCCCACACAGAGCACCCTCCCACACAGAGCACCCTCCCACACAGAGCACCCTCCCACACACAGAGCACCCTCCCACACACAGAGCACCCTCCCACACACAGAGCACCCTCCCACACACAGAGCACCCTCCCACACAGAGCACCCTCCCACACACAGAGCACCCTCCCACACAGAGCACCCTCCCACACAGAGCACCCTCCCACACAGAGCACCCTCCCACACACAGAGCACCCTCCCACACACAGAGCACCCTCCCACACAGAGCACCCTCCCACACACAGAGCACCCTCCCACACACAGAGCACCCTCCCACACACAGAGCACCCTCCCACACAGAGCACCCTCCCACACACAGAGCACCCTCCCACACAGAGCACCCTCCCACACACAGAGCACCCTCCCACACAGAGCACCCTCCCACACAGAGCACCCTCCCACACAGAGCACCCTCCCACACAGAGCACCCTCCCACACAGAGCACCCTCCCACACACAGAGCACCCTCCCACACACAGAGCACCCTCCCACACACAGAGCACCCTCCCACACAGAGCACCCTCCCACACACAGAGCACCCTCCCACACACAGAGCACCCTCCCACACAGAGCACCCTCCCACACAGAGCACCCTCCCACACAGAGCACCCTCCCACACACAGAGCACCCTCCCACACACAGAGCACCCTCCCACACACAGAGCACCCTCCCACACAGAGCACCCTCCCACACAGAGCACCCTCCCACACACAGAGCACCCTCCCACACAGAGCACCCTCCCACACACAGAGCACCCTCACACACAGAGCACCCTCCCACACACAGAGCACCCTCACACACACAGAGCACCCTCCCACACACAGAGCACCCTCACACACACAGAGCACCCTCCCACACACAGAGCACCCTCCCACACAGAGCACCCTCCCACACACAGAGCACCCTCCCACACAGAGCACCCTCCCACACAGAGCACCCTCCCACACACAGAGCACCCTCCCACACAGAGCACCCTCCCACACACAGAGCACCCTCCCACACAGAGCACCCTCCCACACAGAGCACCCTCCCACACACAGAGCACCCTCCCACACAGAGCACCCTCCCACACAGAGCACCCTCCCACACACAGAGCACCCTCCCACACACAGAGCACCCTCCCACACACAGAGCACCCTCCCACACACAGAGCACCCTCCCACACAGAGCACCCTCCCACACACAGAGCACCCTCCCACACACAGAGCACCCTCCCACACACAGAGCACCCTCCCACACAGAGCACCCTCCCACACACAGAGCACCCTCCCACACAGAGCACCCTCCCACACACAGAGCACCCTCCCACACAGAGCACCCTCCCACACAGAGCACCCTCCCACACACAGAGCACCCTCCCACACAGAGCACCCTCCCACACAGAGCACCCTCCCACACACAGAGCACCCTCCCACACACAGAGCACCCTCACACACAGAGCACCCTCCCACACAGAGCACCCTCCCACACAGAACACCCTCCCACACACATAGCATGCAGGCCGGGTGGGCCTCCGGTCTGTCCCCCGAGGGGAGCCGCACTGGGCCTGCGGAGGGAAGCGGGGCCCTAGGGGGGGTCCGGGGGGGCCGCGCTCACCATCTTGGGGAAGGAGCTGGCGATGGGCAGGGACCGGGAGGAGCTGGGGCTGACGTCCATGCCTTCTTCCTCCTGTGTCCTCCCTGTCCTCGCCGCGGGCAGGAGAGGCGGAGGGGAGAGGAGGACGGAGTTGAGGGCCCCGTCAGCAGGGGGAGAAGTTGGGGGAGGCGGGAGGGTGGGGGGCCCCTGTCTCAGGGCCGGCTCCTCTCTCCCACAGGCTTCTTCCTCCTCTCCTGACCCCGTCCCCCTGCAGGTCCTGGGGGGCTGGGCTCGCTCTCCAGAAGCCCCGGCCGGCCAGGCCCGGCGGGTCAGTCAGGGCCCCAGGCCGCCAGGGTCCCAGGTAGGGCCTGTCCCCTGGCAGGAAGTCCCTCCCCTCAGGGGCTGGAGCCCTGGCCTGGGGGGGGGGGGGAGATGGGTGCTCTGGGCTCTGAGGACCCACGGGGACGGGTGCTGGATGCGATGAGTTCGCTCTGGCCCTCCCGGGACAGTGACCGTGAGTTACCACGTGGACCCCCTCCCCCCGTCGGGCCCAGGTGTCCCCGCGGGAGTGGGCGTCCGGGGGGGGGGGGCGTGGGTGGGACCGGAGCCGCAGGCCTTGCCCACTCACCTTGGAAGTCGGCCGCGCGCTTCAGGCTGATGGGGGACTTGGCTCTCGGCAGCTGGGGGCGGAGGACAGGGTCACACGGGCCCAGACCTCTTGGGACGGAGCGACACCGGCTGGCAGCCACAGGTGGTGGACAAGCTCCCCCGGGAGGCCGGGCGGCTCGGAGGACAGAGCTCAGGGGCAGAGGAGGAGCGAGCACGCGGGCTCCCCCGGGGGCACTGCGGGCGGGGGGCTCCCGCCGCTGCCCGGCCCCTCGGCTCCAGTGGGCGCCCCTGCCCTCGCTGTGCAGCCCTGCTCCGTGGTGGCAGGCACGGTGGGGACAGCGTGGGCGCTGTCAGGCCTCCCTCCCTCCCACCACAATTACTTATTTAATGTGCCGTTACTGATTCCAGAAATCGGGGAGAGGGAGAGAGAGAGACACCAGGGGTGAGGAAGAATCCTGGATCGGCTGCCTCCTGCACGCCCGCCCTGGGCATGTGCCCGGCCCCGGACTGAACGGTGGCCTCCTGGTTCACAGGTTGATGCTCACCCCGCGCCGGGCTGGCCAGGCCTCCCACCGGCTTCGAAGGAACGAGGGGGCTGGTGCCCGCGCTCAGTGCGGGCGCTGTCCGAGGGCTGGCCGGCCCGCTGGGCCCCGACCCCCGGCAGAGGCGCAGCCGCGCCCTCGCCGGCCCCCAGGGCTCCGGCCGGCCCCAAGCCGCCGCCCGCCACCTGCCGCCCGCCACCCTGCTACCCACCGCCCGCCGCCCGCCGCCCACCGCCCACCGCCCACCGCCCACCGCCCGCCGCCACCCTGCTACCCACCGCCCGCCGCCCGCCGCCCACCGCCCGCCGCCCACCGCCCACCGCCCACCGCCCACCGCCCGCCGCCACCCTGCTACCCACCGCCCACCGCCCACCGCCCGCCGCCGCCCTGCTCCCCACCGCCCACCGCCCACCGCCCGCCGCCGCCCTGCTCCCCACCGCCCACCGCCCACCGCCCGCGTGTGCCCACCTGGATGCCCTTCAGGTTCATCCTGCGCTTGGGCGGGTGGCAGGGCAGGAAGTATCGGCCGTCCTCGGGCGAGTCCTCGGAGGTGGAGGAGTCGTCCGCCTCCTGGCCGTTGGCCCGGGGCACGGCGCCCCCGAAGCTCTGGGAGATGATGGTCACCGGCAGGTTCCGGGGCAGGCTCTGCGGGCAGAGGGGCGGGCTGGGCGGGCGTGAGCGCAGCGGCGGCCCCGGGCCCAGCTCAGGACCCTGCCTGCTCTCCCGCCCGGCCCCGTCCGCCTGGAGGCCAGGCCCTCGTCCCTCCCCGCGCCTCCCCCCACCCCCCCCCGCCCCAGGCTCCGTCCCGCCTCCCGCCAGCAGGGCCTGGGGCAGGGACCGGACCCCCACGCTGGCCCAGGCCCCTTGGGTCCGAGGTGCACCATCCTCTCCCGTTTCCAGCCCGGCCTGAGCTACGGACACAGGAAACTGGCCAGGAGGCCCCGTGGTGGAGCGCTGACCCAGGAACCAGGAGGTCAGGGCACATGCTGGGGTCGCGGGCTCGATCCCCAGTGGGGTGTGCAGGAGGCAGCAGATCCATGACTCTCTCTCACCATTGATGTTTCTCTCTCTCCCTCTCTCCCCCTTCCTCCATGAAATCTCTGAATATATTTGGGGGAAAAACACATAGAAAAGAACAAAAGCCATCGCTGAATGATGGTTAAGGACAGAAACTGCCAGGTCCTGTCCTCTGTATCCACAGGCCCCAGACCCACCCACAGGCCCCAGACCCACCCACAGGCCGAGACCCACCCACAGGCCCCAGACCCACCCACAGGCCTGAGATCCACCCACAGGCCCCAGACCCACCCACAGGCCTGAGATCCACCCACAGGCCTGAGATCCACCCACAGGCCCCAGACCCACCCACAGGCCCAGACCCACCCACAGGCCTGAGATCCACCCACAGGCCTGAGACCCACCCACAGGCCCCAGACCCACCCACAGGCCCCAGACCCACCCACAGGCCCCAGACCCACCCACAGGCCCCAGACCCACCCACAGGCCCCAGACCCACCCACAGGCCTGAGATCCACCCACAGGCCCCAGACCCACCCACAGGCCTGAGATCCACCCACAGGCCCCAGACCCACCCACAGGCCCCAGACTCACCCACAGGCCCCAGACCCACCCACAGGCCTGAGATCCACCCACAGGCCCCAGACCCACCCACAGGCCCCAGACCCACCCACAGGCCCCAGACCCACCCACAGGCCCCAGACCCACTCACAGGCCTGAGATCCACCCACAGGCCCCAGACCTACCCACAGGCCTGAGATCCACCCACAGGCCCCAGACCCACCCACAGGCCCCAGACCCACTCACAGGCCCCAGACCCACCCACAGGCCCCAGACCCACCCACAGGCCCCAGACCCACCCACAGGCCCCAGACCCACTCACAGGCCTGAGATCCACCCACAGGCCCCAGACCCACCCACAGGCCCCAGACCCACCCACAGGCCTGAGATCCACCCACAGGCCCCAGACCCACCCACAGGCCCCAGACCCACCCACAGGCCCCAGACCCACTCACAGGCCCCAGACCCACCCACAGGCCCCAGACCCACCCACAGGCCTGAGATCCACCCACAGGCCCCAGACCCACCCACAGGCCCCAGACCCACCCACAGGCCCCAGACCCACCCACAGGCCTGAGATCCACCCACAGGCCCCAGACCCACCCACAGGCCCCAGACCCACCCACAGGCCTGAGATCCACCCATAGGCCCCAGACCCACCCACAGGCCTGAGATCCACCCACAGGCCCCAGACCCACCCACAGGCCCCAGACCCACCCACAGGCCCCAGACCCACCCACAGGCCTGAGATCCACCCACAGGCCCCAGACCCACCCACAGGCCCCAGACCCACCCACAGGCCCCAGACCCACCCACAGGCCGAGACCCACCCACAGGCCCCAGACCCACCCACAGGCCCCAGACCCACCCACAGGCCCGAGATCCACCCACAGGCCCCAGACCTACCCACAGGCCCCAGACCCACTCACAGGCCCCAGACCCACCCACAGGCCCCAGACCCACCCACAGGCCCCAGACCCACCCACCGGCCCGCGATCCACCCACCGGCCCCAGACCCACCCACAGGCAGGCCCCAGACCCACCCACAGGCCCCAGACCCACCCACAGGCCCCAGACCCACCCACAGGCCCCAGACCCACCCACAGGCCCGAGACCCACCCACAGGCCCCAGACCCACCCACAGGCCCCAGACCCACCCACAGGCTGAGACCCACCCACAGGCCCCAGACCCACCCACAGGCCCCAGACCCACCCACAGGCCCCAGACCCACCCACAGGCCCCAGACCCACCCACAGGCCCCAGACCCACCCACAGGCCCCAGACCCACCCACAGGCCCCCACCCAGGCTGCTTTAATAACATCGCCCACTCAGGCGGCATCGATCCCTCCCCCCCTCGCCCTGCCCTCTAGGGCTTTAGGGGGGCAGGAGCTGAACCCGGTGACCGTCCGATGGCGGTGGGGACTCGGTGTGGCACCGAGCCGCCGCGCCAAGCCGGGTCCCACCTGCCCCGTCCACCTCAGCGCCAGCAGTGCCCGCTCCTCCCCGCACAGCACACGGGAGTTCGCGGGCGCGGGCGGGCCGGGCGGGGGAGGGGGGAGGGGGGTCCAGGCAGGGGGGGTCCGGGCAGCGGGGGGAGGGGTCCGGGCAGGGGGGGTTCCGGGCAGGGGGGGTCCGGGTGGGGGAGGTCCGGGCAGGGGGGGTCCGGGCGGGGGGGTCCGGGCGGGGGGAGGTCCGGGCAGGGGCGGGCAGCCGGGCAGGGGCAGGGGCCGTGCGGGAGGGGAGGAGGGGGGGCCGGGCAGGGGCAGGGGTCCGGGCAGGGGGGGGTCCGGGCAGCGGGGGGAGGGGTCCGGGCAGGGGGGGTTCCGGGCAGGGGGGGTCCGGGTGGGGGGGGGAGGAGGGGGATCCGGGCAGGGGGGGGTCCGGGCGGGGGGGTCCGGGCAGGGGGGTCGGGGCAGGGGTCTGGGCGGGGGGGTCCGGGAAGGGGGGGTCCGGGCAGGGGGGGTCCGGGCAGGGGGGGTCCGGGCAGGGGGGGTCCGGGCAGGGGGGGGTCCGGGCAGGGGGGGTCCGGGCAGGGGCAGGGGTCCGGGCAGGGGGGGTCCGGGCGGGGGGCTCCGGGCAGGGGGTGTCCGGGCAGGGGGTGTCCGGGCAGGGGGTGTCCGGGCGGGGGGGTCTGGGCAGGGGGGGTCCGGGCAGGGGTTGTCCGGGCAGGGGTGTCCGGGCAGGGGTTGTCCGGGCAGGGGGTGTCCGGGCAGGGGGGGGTCCGGGCGGGGGGGTCCGGGCGGGGGGGTCCGGGCAGGGGCAGGGGTCCGGGCAGGGGGGGTCCGGGCGGGGGGCTCCGGGTGGGGGTGTCCGGGCAGGGGGGTCCGGGCAGGGGGGGTCCGGGCAGGGGGAGTCCGGGCAGGGGCAGGGGTCCGGGCAGGGGTTGTCCGGGCAGGGGGGGTCCGGGCAGGGGGGGCGGCCGGCGCCCACCTGGTCCAGGCTCCCGCTGTCCCGGGACAGGCGCCGCAGCTTGCTCTCCAGGTTGACGATGCAGGCCTCCCGCCGCACCATCTCGATGCGCATCTCGTCGTTCTTCTCCTCCAGCTCGCGGATCTGCTTCCGGTACTTGTCCTTCTCGATCAGGCACTGCGAGTACTGCGTCTGCGCCTCGTCCCGCGAGTGGAAGGCCTGGGGAGGGACGGCCCGTTCTCCCCGTCTCCCTGACGCGCAGCCGCCCAGCCCCGTGGCCGCGCACGTGGGGCTGGGCTCGGGGCGCCTCCCGGACCCGCTCCCTGGCCGAGGTCATTCCCGCTTCGCAGAGCGGCCCGGGCCGGCCAGGGCGCCGCCTGCTGCCCTCACAGGCCGGAGGGACGGGCCCACCCCCTGCGCCGGACGGAGCCCAGCACTGAGGGCCACGGGAGGCCGGCCGGGCCCGCAGGGTCAACGGCCTGAGCCCCCGGAAGCTGCGGTGGGCACTCTCCCGTGGAACGGAGGTGGAGGGCCCGGCCGGCTGTGCGCCTGGCGGGGGATGGGGCGGGCCTGGGCCCAGAACCCCGAGGCCTCCGCCCAGTCTGCCCTCCGTCCAGAGCACTGGGCTCCGGGGGCGCCGAGGACCGCTGTGGAAGGCACTGACCGGCTGACGCCCGGGCGCCGGGGGGGTGTCCCTTATCCTCATCTGTCACCGCGTCACCCACGTTCCCCGGGCTTTTCTGAGGGGCACACAGAGCCGCTGAACTGTTCTAGACTCGGATCGGGAGCTCCCTCAACTGGAGGGGCGCCTGCTTTTACTGGAAACGGCTCTGTGGGCCTTCTCGGCCGCCACCGGGTGCCCTGGCCCTCAGTGCCCCCCTGACCCTTGGTGTCCCCCTGACTCTCAGTACCACTGCCCTCTGTCCCCCGCCCTGTCCCCCGGCCCTGTCCCCCGGCCCTGTCCCCCGCCCTGTCCCCCAGCCCTGTCCCCCGGCCCTGTCCCCTGCCCTCTGTCCCCCGCCCTGTCCCCTGCCCTGTCCCCCGGCCCTGTCCCCTGCCCTCTGTCCCCCGCCCTCTGTCCCCCGGCCCTGTCCCCCGGCCCTGTCGTCGGCCCTATCCCCTGCCCTCTGTCCCCCGGCCCTGTCCCCGGCCCCCTGTCCCCCCGCCCTCTGTCCCCCGCCCTGTCCCCTGCCCTCTGTCCCCCGCCCTCTGTCCCCCGGCCCTGTCCCCCGGCCCTGTCCCCTGCCCTCTGTCCCCCGGCCCTGTCCTTGGCCCTATCCCCTGCCCTCTGTCCCCCGGCCCTGTCCTCGGCCCTATCCCCTGCCCTCTGTCCCCCGCCCTCTGTCCCCCGGCCCTGTCCCCAGCCCTGTCCCCCGCCCTCTGTCCCCCGCCCTCTGTCCCCCGCCCTGTCCCCTGCCCTCTGTCCCCTGGCCCCCCGAGCCCTGCCCCCCCGCCCTGTCCCCCAGCCCTCTGTCCCCTGGCCCTGTCCCCCGGGCGGCGTGGCACCTGGTCCCGCTCGCGCTCCACCTCCTCCAGCTGCAGCATCACGGTGCTCATGCGATGCTTGTACATCTCGCAGTCCTTGCCCAGCGTCGAGCACTTCAGCTCCAGGTCCTCCTTCTCCTCCAGGTACTGTGGGGGCAGGCGGGGGGCAGGTGACCAGGGGGGGCAGTCAGTGGGGGGCAGACAGGCGGGGGGCAGGCGGGGGGCGGTCAGCGGGGGGGCAGGCAGGCGGGGGGCGGTCAGCGGGGGGCAGGCAGGCGGGGGGCGGTCAGCGGGGGGGCAGACAGGCGGGGGCGGGCGGTCAGGGGGGGCAGGCAGGCGGGGGGTGGGCAGGGGGCGGTCAGCAGGGGGCCGGCAGGCGGGGGGGCAGGCGGTCAGCGGGGGGCAGGCAGGCGGGGGGTGGGCGGGGGGTGGTCAGTGGGGGGCAGGCAGGCGGGGGGTGGGCGGGGGGCGGTCAGCGGGGACAGGCAGGCGGGGGGTGGGCGGGGGGCGGTCAGCGGGCCGCCACGTCTCCCGCAGGCCATGCCGCCGCCCCTGGGGCAGCCCTCTGACGGCAGGGCTGTGGCAGGGGGTCAGACCATGAGCGGGATTGGCTCAGACCTACTGTGCGCCAGGGGACGGAGTGGGGACGTGCAGACCCCGTGCGTGCCCCCGAGCCTGCCGTCGGGGAGGGAGACGGGACCCCCGGACAGTGACTGACGGCTGCAGGGGTGCCGGTGCTGGGCGGGTAGAGAGAGTGGGGCCGGGCAGCAGGGGGCCGCGGCGCCCGCCCACCTTGTCCCGCAGCCCCTCCGCCTGGCGCGTCTCCTCCTGCAGGTTATAGATCTTATTGACCAGCTCCTGCCGGTCCTCCAGCGCCTCCTTGCGGTCGTGCTCCAGGATGTCCAGGATGGCCTTGTCTGAGTCGGGCAGGCTGCGCTGGCCGGCCTGGGCGGGAGAGAGGCCTGGGTCAGAGCCACAGAGCGGGCAGACACCTACAGACACCCGCAGATGCCCGCAGACCCCCCAGACGCCCACAGACTCCCGCAGGCCACGCTGAGCCACACTGAGCTGCGCTGAGCCGAGCCGTGGGCAAAGCCGGAGCAGGACGTGAACCGCTGCCTCCGGGGGTCCCTGGCGGCTGTTAGGCGAGAATGTTGTCACCGTGCAGGAAGCACAAGCCCCTGCTGCTGCCAACACCCCGAGGCCCGCTGTGGGGCCCCAGCTCTTATCGGAGCCCGGGGGCTGCTCCCGCACACGTCACAGGTGACAGCAAAGACAGTGGGCCTGCTGCTGGACGCCGCCTGCCCACCTGCCAAATAGGCGCCAATCCGCTCCGGTGACACCCGCTCATCCCCAGAGCACAAACCAGGCAGCCGGCAGGGGAGGCAGGGGGAGGGAGGGGGAGGCACGGGAGACCCACCAGCCCCCAGCCGTATTCTCTGTCTTTTCTTCAGTCCTTCGCCACCTCCTCAGGCTCACCCTTGGCCGTGCTGGTGCAGCACCCTGCCCTGTCCTGCCCCTCCGGCCGCCCCCTCCCTGCCTCTCCCTCCCTTTCCTTCCCCCCCTCCCCACCTGGATGATGGACTGCAGCTCCTGGAT
This sequence comes from Nyctalus aviator, assembly GCA_036971965.1. Classification (NCBI taxonomy): domain Eukaryota; kingdom Metazoa; phylum Chordata; class Mammalia; order Chiroptera; family Vespertilionidae; genus Nyctalus; species Nyctalus aviator. Next base: position 95,780,380 of record CM072927.1, on the reverse strand, counting down.
CTTGGTCTTCAGCATCTCGTTCTCACGCTCCAGCTCCAGCACCTGCTCCCTCTTGGGCCGGCTCTCGATGTCGTTCTTCAGCTTCAGGGACTGGTTCCGCTCCAGCTTGCACTCCTCCTCCATCTTGTTCAGCCGGTGCTTCAGCTGGTCGATCTGCGGCCGGGCGCCGAGGGGCGGCGTTGGCAGGGCCCGAGGGGGCGTCGCTCCCCAGGCCGCCCGGGTGCGGCCCCACCGGCCCGGCCCCTCCCTCCTTCCCGTGGCGCCGGGCCCACAGAGCCTTTCCCAGTAAACGGCCACCTCCCCTTCGCCGTTTAGAACAACCCAGAGGCTCTGTGCCCTTAGAATCTTCCAGGGAACCCGGGGGTGACACGGGTGACAGACGAGGATAAAACTGCGGTCGGCAAACTGCGGCTCACGAGCCGCATGCGGCTCTTTGGCCCCTTGAGTGTGGCTCTTCCACAAAACACCACGGTCTGGGTGGGTCTATTTCGAAGGAGTGGCGTGGGAAGCAGTTTAAGTTTAAAAAACGTGGCTCTCCAAAGACATGTCAAAATCGTTTTACTGTTGGTATTCGGCTCTGTCGACTGATGAGTTTGCCGGCCTCTGGGATAAAGGACATCCCTCCGGTGTCCCCGAGGCGGGAGCCGTGTGGATGCCCTTTCACAACGGCCTCCGAGCGCCCCGTGAGCCCGGTGCTCAGGACGGAGGGACCACACGCCGGGGACTCGGCTCTGGGCCAGCCCCGACTCCAGCCGAGCGGCCCTGCTCCCCGAGGCTGTCCTCGGGGTTCCCAGCAGGCCCTGTGTGCAGAAAGGCCGCAGACTCACGGCCTACCGGGCCTGCCGGCGGCAGTGCCAGCACCTGGGACCGGCGAGGCCGGGCACGTGCCGGGGTCACCCTAAGGTGAGTGTCAGGGTCAGGGGCCAGAAGACGCTCACAGCTGGAGCCTCAGCAAGTCTGCTGCCCCGGACCCTGGCTTCGAACACCCAGCACAGGGGCTTGTGTTCAGGCTGCAAGGAGGGCGGCCCGGTGTGCGTGTGCGTGTGCGTGTGCGTGTGCGTGCGTGTGTGTGTGTGTGTGTATGTGTGTGTCCTTCGCCAGTTCTGGCAGGTGGAGGGCCGCAGCTTTAGCTAGGAGAGGCCGCTCTGTGCCCCGCCCCTGCCCGCGGGAAGGAGAGCGCCCGCAGGGGAGCGGCCGGGGGCTGGGACATGCCAGGGACTCCGCGGGCCAGACGGGCCTTTCGGTTCTAGACCTGCTGTCTCACTGGATACATCTTTGGGGAGGGACCCCACGAGGGAACGTTCCGGAATAGAACCGTGGGAGCCCCACCCTAGGTTAACGGCCCCCCTACGGGGCAACGTGGCTCAGGCGTCACCCTCCTTAGAGACCGCGGGCGGAGTCCTCGGCAGCATCCTGGGCGGTCAGCCCCAGTGCCCTGTGCCGGGCCGGTCCCCCGGCCACCTGAGTGGGCGCAGCGCCTGGGCCAGCCACTTCGCCGGGGGCTCGCCGTGCGGCCCCCAGGCCCCCGAGGGGTGGGCATGGCTGCCGTGACGGCCGCCCACAAATGGGAAACTGGGACCCAGGGCCAGGTCACCGGGAGAGCAGAAGCCGGACGTGAAGCCCCATCTGTCACATTTAACGGCTCCTGCTCTTAACACACCCCCGCCAGCCGTGAGGCTCTGCCTCCAGCCGCCCGGATTCCAGTGGGCTGTTTACTGATCTGTCGGCTTCGGCTAAATTGTATGTGACCTGACCAGAAATCAGGTTATTTATCCCCCGTCCCCCACGGTGCTCAGCACACCGCCTCACACGTGGCAGGTGCCTAATAAATATGCCGAGAGTCTGTTTCCACCCGCAGCCAGAGTGATCCATCTAGAAATAAATCAGCCGTCACTCCCCGGCTCTCAATCCTTCGGCGGCGGCGCATCACCGCTGGCATGGCGGCCAAGGTCTCCCCGCGTCCCCTGCACCGGGACGCCGGCCCCTCCCCCTCCTCTCCTGCCCCTGCTCCTTTGGCTCCAGGAATCACCAAGCACGCCCCCTGCTTGGGGCCTGATCGCTCCGAGCTCAACCCCAGACCCGCGTGGCTGGCCTCCCTGTCCCCGGGGCTCTGCCCACGGCCCCTTCTCACGGGCCTCCCTGACCTTCTATACCAATAAGAGGAATGATATGCTAATTAGGCCGGACAGATCCGCTGTCTTCCGGACAGAGCTGCAGCGGCTGGGAGGGCGGAGGAGGGTGGGCAGCCGTGGCAGCCTGCAGTGGCGGCAGCAGCGGGGTGATGGGGGCAGCGCCCTCCCCCGATCGCCCGGTCGCCTCCCGAAGAGGGAGGTCGGACTGTGGCTTAGGTCCGCTCCCTGAGGGAGCAGCCGTCAGCAGGACGTCCCCTGAGGGGTCCCGGACTGTGAGAGGTGGCAGGCTGGGCCGAGGGACCCCCATCTCCCCTGCCCCGCCCCCCCAGTGCATGAAATTTGTGCACTGGGCCTCTAGTCCTACACAAAACAGCACCCGCCCGCCTGGTGCTCTCTGCCTTCCTCTTTGAAACCTGGGCACGCTGGGTGTTCATGTGTTTGCCCTCCGGAGAGAGGGTGGCGCCGGGCCAGCGGGCTGGGAGTGCGTGACCTATCCCTGGGACAGAGCCGGGCCCGGGCGGCGCTCAGTACTGGAAAGGAACCAGTGAGCGAAGCAGGTGCCCTTCCCGGCCTCCACTTCGGCGCTAAAGCCTTTAATGACCTCAATTTCGTGCTGGCGGCTGGATCCCGAGCGGTGTCCTGGCTGGGGCCTGCCCGCTGCCCCTTCTGTCGGGACGGACGGGGGCCTGCCCAGGCCCTGGCCTCCCGCAGCAGGCGCTGCCCCCTCCTCGCTGACTCCGGGGCCCTTCCATCTCCCCGCCCGCTGGCCCGGTGCACGGTCTGTGGGCGCCTAGAGCACCTGCGCCGGAGCAGGAGGGAAGCCCCGCTAGGTCCGTGTGACCGCACTTGCTGTGACGGACCTGGGACCTGAGCGGTGGTGGCTGGTCTGCGCCTGATGCACATGTGCACGGTGTGTGCGTGGGGGGCGGATGTGCGCATGTGCACAGTGTGTGTGTGTGTGTGTGTGTGTGTGGGGGGGGGGGGCGGATGTGCGCATGTGCACAGTGTGTGTGTGTGTGTGTGTGGGGGGGGCGGATGTGCGCATGTGCACAGTGTGTGTGTGTGTGTGTGGGGGGGGATGTGCGCATGCGCACGGTGGGGCTAGGGCCCCGGGCACCAGGCTGCGGAGGGCGGTGCGCATGCGCGGGGTGGACCAGGCCTCGGCCCCGCCCCCGGCCGAGGGCGAGGCTCCGGCGCCTGCGCAGTGCCCGCCGCCCTCACCTCGAGCTGCAGGTCGCGGCTGCGCATCACCGCCATGTTCTTCTCCTCGCTGAGCTGCGCGTAGCGCATGGCCAGGTTGTAGTTGTCGTCCTTGACCTTGACCAGCTCGTCGTTGTAGCCGTCGCGCTCCTCCTTCATCTTGTAGTAGCGCTCCTGGAAGGTGAGCAGCTCCACGCGCGTCAGCGTCAGCTGCTTCTTCTCGTCCTCCAGCTGCCGCGCCTTGGCCAGCAGCTCGCAGCGCTGCAGGTCCTTGGCCTTCATCTGCTGCTGCAGCTTGATGACCTCGTTCATGAGGAAGTGCGTGAGGCCCTCGTGGCCCTCCTCCACTGCGGGGGGCGGGGGGCGGGGGTCAGTGTCCGGCTCCCGCCACCCACCACCCACCCCCTGCCCTCCGAGCTCCCCCCCCCGGCCCGGCCCGGCTCAGGGAGCAGAGCGGCCATCCTGGCTGAGCGCGGCCTGCCTGGGGACAGATCAGGAAAGCGAGAGACCTGACTGGTCACTGCAGACAGTGTCAGGGAGGGGAGGGCTGGTCCAGCTGGGGGCAGGGCAGCCTGGGGGCAGGGCAGCCTGGGGGCAGGGCAGCCTGGGGCAGGGCAGCCTGGGGGCAGGGCAGCCTGGGGCAGGGCTCCCCGAGGGGCAGGGCAGCCCGGGGGGCAGGGCAGCCTGCGGGCAGGGCAGCCTGGGGCAGGGCTCCCCGAGGGGCAGGGCAGCCTGGGGACAGGGCAGCCTGGGGACAGGGCAGCCTGGGGCAGGGCTCCCCGAGGGGCAGGGCAGCCTGGGGCAGGGCTCCCCAAGGGGCAGGGCAGCCGGGGGGCAGGGCAGCCTGGGGGCAGGGCAGCCTGGGGGCAGGGCAGCCTGGGGCAGGGCTCCCCGAGGGGCAGGGCAGCCTGGGGCAGGGCAGCCTGGGGGCAGGGCAGCCTGGGGCAGGGCAGCCTGGGGCAGGGCAGCCTGGGGCAGGGCAGCCTGGGGCAGGGCAGCCTGGGGCAGGGCAGCCTGGGGCAGGGCAGCCTGGGGCAGGGCAGCCTGGGGGCAGGGCAGCCTGGGGCAGGGCTCCCCGAGGGGCAGGGCAGCCTGGGGGCAGGGCAGCCTGGGGGCAGGGCTCCCCGAGGGGCAGGGCAGCCTGGGGCAGGGCAGCCTGGGGGCAGGGCAGCCTGGGGCAGGGCAGCCTGGGGCAGGGCAGCCTGGGGGCAGGGCAGCCTGGGGCAGGGCAGCCTGGGGGCAGGGCAGCCTGGGGCAGGGCTCCCCGAGGGCCAGGGCTCCCCGGCTCCTGATGGCGGAGCTGAAGGTTGAGTGTGGACAGAAGACGCTCCAGGAGGTGGGACATGGCAGAGGAAGACCGAGAGCCTGAAGCCCAGGGAGAGGCAGAGCCGGGAGGCTGGAGTCCAGCAGGGGCTGGGCCCGGCGCCCCGGGGCCACCGGGAGGATGGGTCTCCGGATGGAGCAGCAGGGAGGTCTGAGGTGGAGGAGGCAGGGGCAGGCAGGGTGGGTGCAGGCAGGGTCGATGGAGAGCTGATGGGATGCGGGTGGGGAGGAGGTGGAGCGGGGATGTGTGGGAAGGGACATAAGAAAGCTCGGGCGGGGCTCTGGCTCTGGGATGCTGGGAGAGAGCAGGCGAGATCCGGGCCCAGAGGGGGCGAGCATCTGCCCGCCGCCACCATTCAGGGGGATGTGCCAGGACTATCCCCCCTCTCTCGGCTCCAGCTCCCCTTGGCCGCTCTCACCATCAGGCAGAAGCCAGTGGCGACCGCCCCCGTGGACACGCCCTCCCGCCACACCCCGGCTCCCGGCTCCCGGGCGGCTCACCCACAATGGTGGAGAAGCGGCGTGTGGGCTCCTTGCCGGTCACCAGCTTGTACAGCTCGGGGTAGTAGAACTCCAGGCTCTCCAGGAAGACCACGTAGCCCCGCTGGCCTTTGGTGTGCAGGATGTCCAGCAGCCGGCCTGGGGCACGGCCATGGGCGGCGTGAGGCACAGCGCCGGACCCAGGTCCCCGCGTCTCCCCTCCCCCGGACTCCCGTCCCTCCGTGAACCCGGGGAAGGCAGCGCGCCTCCCGGGCCCGGGGCTGGGTCACACGCCAGCCCGCACGGGAGGCGCTGGCGGCCGGCTCCTTCCCGGGGGACCTGGGCACACCATGGCCCCACGAAGCCCACGGCCCCACGAAGCCCACGGCGTCACAGAACTCCCGGGCGACCAGCTCTGATGAGCCACATTGGCCGCGGCTCCTGATCGGAGGAGGTGGCAGTGCCGTGGCTGCTAAGAGCAGATGTGTTCTGGGCTTCGGAGCAGAAAGACAGCATCTGTGCGGGAGCTGGGCGTCCCGGGAGCAGGCCGCGCTCCCTGGGGTGGCCATGGCGCGGGCCGGGCAGCGGGTCTCTGCCCATGGGTTCCCCTTAGTGTTTACATGCTGTGGCCTGAACTCTGTGAGGGATGTCGGTCAGGAGAGTGTGCCATGATGGGGGGTGAGTGTCGCGTGCACCGAGGACAGTCACCGCGCACGAGCCACTCACCAGCCGTCACGCCGTGGGAAAGGGGCTTCCACACCTTTAACGTGTGAGTGAGCCACAGAGAGACATGTATCCTGTGACCCCGTGTGCCCGCACACAGACAGATACACACATGTGTACACACAGGCACACATGTAGAACCAAAACTAGTTTCACCAACGTACGTACCACCGTGCATGAAGGTGATAAAGTGCCGGGCACCCCAAGGCAGTCCGACAGACCCTTCTCAGAAGAACCTGGGGCGTCCCCCCAAAACGTGCGCACACCCTTTGAACAATGACATCGGCAGCGTTTACCGAAGCACACTTCCTGTTCAAAACGGAGCTGTCGGCTGTGAGAGCATGCACACCGTTTTGGGGCCACCCTGTATTTTTAAACAGGTAAAATTTACTGGGTTCCAGCTGAAACCGGTTTGGCTCAGTGGATAGAGCATCAATCTGCGGTCCCAGGTTCGATTCCGGTCAAGGGCATGTACCTTGGTTGCGGGCACATCCCCAGTAGAGGGTGTGCAGGAGGCAGCTGATGGATGTTTCTCTGTCATTGATGTTTCTAATTCTCTCTTCCCCTCTTTAAAAAAATCAATAAAATATATAATTAAAAAAATATATAAAAAAATGTACTGTGTCAGTTATAAAGGGACACAGTCCTTCAACAGCCAGTTATGAGTCAGTAAGGAATGTGCTTCTCTCCGCGTGAAATCACACAGCCTCTCGGCAGACCTGGCGCCTCTGGGATCTTGAGGGGGCGGTGAGTGTAAACGGTGTGTGGCAGACCTGTGACTGCAGAATGCAGTTCGGAGACGTCGGTGATGGTGAGGGTGCCCAGTCACAGGGGTGGCTAATCTCTCCATGTGTCGCCTGCCTGTACCTGCCATTGGCGGGGCGCTCCCCTCAGGCCGGGGTAGGAAAATAACACCATTTCCCGCTCTCCGAGCCTGGGACCCTCTCGGCCCTACTGCTTTGCGGGAGGAGCGGCCTGGCTAGGCAGAGGGCGCGGGCCCAGCTGGACAATGCCCGGCCCGGAGAAGCTCCCGCTGGCACGCTCACTGGAGGGCTTCCCGGGGCCGCCCGCCCGCCGCCCAGAGCGGCGCTCACCGGCGCGGTTGATCTTGGAGGGCAGCATGGGCGCGTTGAGCACCTCGTCCTCGTCCTGCTCGTCGATGACCTTGCACTGGCGCAGGTAGGGCGTGAGCTTGGCCGGGTTGATGTAGCGGCTCAGCATGTGCCGGTTGCACTCCACGTTCTCCCACAGCGCGTCCTCCTCGTCCTTCAGCGTCTCCATGTAGTCGTCCATGTCGGCGCCGGCCCCTGGCGCACAGGCGGCGGTCACCCGGGGGCTCAGACCGCGGCCAGGCCTCCGGGCGACCTCCGCACGGTGCTGGGCCAGTAAAGGTCATGCAGGGCCGGGTGGGCGTCACCCGGCACCGAAGGGTTGCTGGTTCGATTCCCGGTTCGGGCACGGGCCTGGTTTCTGGCTCCATTCCCAGGGGGGCATGCGGGAGGCAGCTGATGGATGTTATACTCTCACGTTGATGTTTCTCTCCTTTCCCTTCTTCTCGCTCTCAAATCAGTAAGTGATTTTTTAAAAATGAATGAATGAATGAAAAAGTCAGGCAGAGAAAGCATATTGTTAAAAGGGAGAAGAGCCGAAACCGGTTTGGCTGAATGGATAGAGCGTCGGCTTGAGACTGAAGGGTCCCGGCTTCGATTCCAGTCAAGGGCATGTACCTTGGTTGCGGGCACATCCCCAGTAGGAGGTGTGCAGGAGGCAGCTGATCGATGACTCTCTCATCGATGTTTCTGACTCTATCTCTCTCCCTTCCTCTCTGTACAAAATCAATAAAATATATTAAAAAAATAATAAAAGAGGAAGAGTCCTCCACGGAGAATGACTTAATCAGCCATGCCCGAGCCTGGGCACCTGACGGGGGGCAGGTGGTGAAGACGGAGGGGAAGCCGAGTCTAGGGCGGTGGGCACTCCGATACCCAGTGCTGCCGCCTCCTCACACCCTCTCAGCGGCCACCACCCTGGGGTCTCGTCTGGTCTGTGTCAAATAGACCCCCGGCCCTGGCCGCCTGGGCTGTCCGAGGAGGCCCACCCCCGCGCCAGCTGCACCTCCACCTGGAGCGGGCGGGGGCTGAGCCGGAGGCCAGCCCCTGGACGCCGGGGAGGTCAGGGTCTCTGATCCAGTGCCCGGCCCGGGAGCCCGGCCATGCGTGGCTCTGCTCCCCCCACGCGGTGTCTGGTCCCTGCTGTCGACGCCCGTGACCTCCCGTTAACGGAGCTGTGGGCCTGGCCTTGGCTGCTGGCTGTTCTGAGCAGCGGCGGACGGACAGACAGAGCGATTAAAGTGAGGATGCAGCCCGTTAGGAACGGCCGCAGGGTCTGCACCGACGGCACACTGCCTTCACCGGCCCCCTGCCTCCCGCCCGGGCCCCGGGGCTGCTGGGGGGTGTGTGTGTGTGGCTCCTGCCGCATAAGCATGCCGCCTCCACGTGCTGCCCCCCACTGGGGATCGAGCCCGCAACCTGGGCCTGTGTCCCGACCGGGAATGGAACCCTGACCTCCTGGTTCACAGGTCGACGCTCAGCCACCGAGCCACGCTGGCCGGGCCCTCCCCTGACTCCTAACCAGGGCTGGTGGCAACTCCAACCCGACGCCGGCCGGTCTGACCAGGGCCTGGCGTGGTCTTGGCTCCGACCCTGGCCACACTGGTCTTGGTGTCGATAGCGGGAAGAGAAGTTCCAGGCTCTCGGGCAGGCCTCCGGGAAGAGCCACCGCGCTGCCCTCTTCCCGGTCCCACCTCCGCCCTCACTCCCTGACACGCCAGCCACGGGGCTCCCTGCTGCTGTCTCCGTGAAGGTCAAAATCTCTGCCTTGACCCCGTGGCCCCGTGTGGCCCGCCCGCCCGTCCCCCGGCCTCCGCCTGGCTGTGTCCCTGCGCCCGCCTCTCTGAGCGTCGGGGAGCTGCTGGCTTCAGAGCCGCTCCCCGCCCCCTGCGGGTCCGCGCCTCGGCCTCTCCCTCAGCCGCCTCGTGTCCATGCTCAGTGAGGACAGGCGGGGGACGTACCTGGCATGTGGCAGGTGCTGGGACGGCCGCTCCCTCCCGGGACGAGGCCTGAGCGTCACTCGGCGCGGCCGGGGCTGGTCCCTGCCCGAGCCGGGCTCCTCCGGGGCGGGGGGCTGCGGCGGCCGGGCCCTGGAGGGGAGAAGCGGGCTGGAGGCAGAGAGCCAGGCCATCGGGGAGACCTCGGGCCAAGGGCAGTGCAGGGCGCTGCCTTCCTCTGAGCTGGGCCTGCAGCGCACGGCGCCATGGCCGGCCGGACAGGCACTTCCCGGGACAGGCTGCTGCTCGGGGCTCGCGGGGCGGGGGAGGGGGCGGCGCGCTGAGGGGGAAGGACCCATCTCCTTGGGAAGGAGGGGGGGGGAGGGGAGGAGGGGAGGCTCAGCCGGAGCAGGCCAGGCCCTGTGCTGGCTCAGGTGGTGCTCGCTGGGAGGGAGGGGCCCGGGCCCGTTTGGTCTTGGGCGGAAGGACTAATCGCAGGCGACGCCGGCCCTCCCGGAGCTGACAGCCTTTCTCACGGGAGCTGTCACCGGCCTCCCTGTTTGGTGGGCACCATGGGGGGGGGGCGGGGGCACCGGGGGGAGGGCCGGGGGCACGGGGGAGGGCAGAGGTCACCGCGGGGAGGGCCGGGGGCGCCTGGGGGAGGGCAGAGGTCACCGCGGGGAGGGCCGAGTGCCCCGCCAAGGTGAGAGGCCGCCGCGGGCAAAGGGGAGCAGGAGGGCTGTGGGTTCCACAACCAGAAGGAAAGGCTCTCGGACCCGGTGTGGGAGAGGCTGGTTTGCACGAGACGGAGCGCAGAGCGGCCGAGGCTGGCACCTCCCCAGGCCGGCAGCACAGGCTGGGAAACCGAGGCACCGGGCAGCAGGAGCGAGGCTGCCCCAGTCTCCGCCCTCAGAGCGGGCCACCCCGAGGCACCCGGGGTCGGGGAGACGGACAGGCTGTGTCTCCCGAGAGGCGGACACGCAGGTGCTTAACCGTCGGCAGCTGACAGGTCACCCCGACGCTGATGGGCACGCACTGCGCTCCAGGCCCTCGGCTGAGCCAGACAGCCAGCACTCGGCCCCGAGAGGGCACCCTGGGACAGCGAGGGCCACCCGCGAGGGAGGCCGGGGGAGAGCCCCGGCTCCGGCCACGCTCCTGCCTCCTCTTCGTCACCGCTCTGCCCGGCCTGCCTTTCTTTAAAGTCCCTTCTGCACGTCTCTAACCATGTCCGTCCCGCAGCGCCCTGAGCGGTGGCTCCAGCACACGGGCCTGAAGCAGGAGAAATCCACGTTCGCAGACGGCAGATGCCGGCCGGGGTGGAAAGAGCTGCTGCTTCTCGCAGAGGAATGGATGGCGTGGGAGTTACTGGCGTGGGAGTCGGGCCGGCCGGGGGCCCGTCCGTCCCCATGGCGCCCGCTGGCCGACAAGCAGCGCTGTCCACGGGCCTGGCCACCCCTGGAGGAACCCCCCCCCGGGGGGGGGAGGGCGGGAGGCTCCAGGAGGAGGGAGCGGGGAGCAGAGAGCGCGGAACAAGGCGACGCTTCAGAGAACACGGCCTGACCGGGAGAATCCGTGAGAGAGGAGAGAAGACACCGCAGCCATAAAACAGCGCCATGAAAAGGAGCAAAGAACGGTTCTTGGCAATTCACACCAGGTGGCAGATGGTTGTAATTAACAGGAGATTTGGAAGATAAAGTTGAAGCAATCTCCCTAAAAAGTCAATAAAAAATTAAGGAAGAGGAGAAGGAGGGCCGAGGCCCACTTAGAGGGTCTGAAACCCACTAAGCAGAAATCCTAGAAGAGACGACAGGTTGTGTTTCCTTCCTGCGCGTCTTTTGTGGAGGATATCCTGTAAACGAAGGGAGACACGACCAAAGAAGGAATATCCCAGCACCTCCTCATGCCAGACTCCGAGTCTTCCCAAGGGAGGAGACTGAGCACGCAGGCCAGCCGGGAGGAGCCTCGCAGACCCTGCTGAGCGGGCAGGCCAGCGAGCACGCGGCCGAGAACGGTCCGGGGGACAGGCGGGCGCCCGGCGGGTCTGGGAGTGAGGGCGGCCTCCGGCGTCCAATAGCAGCTCCGGAAGGAAGCTGGGCAACTCCTTCACGTTCTCGATGGGAAACCCCGTCATATCTGGACCGTAAACCCGGCCACACACCGATGGGTGGAATGGGAGAGCACTTCGGAAAGGCAGCGACTAGACACTCATTTCCCGGTCCCCTGTCCTGGGAAGCTGCTTGAGGACTTGCTCCAGCAGAACGAGGGGTTGAACAGAGAGAGGAAGGCACGGAGCCCAGGAAACAGAGAGTGACGGGCTGAAGCGTGGAGGAAAGTTCTGGGAGGAGAGGGATGCCATGAAAAGGAGCGGCCAGGATTGCGGCTGGGCCATTGAGGGCCGATGAGAACGTACTGAATGGTCATCTCACAGCCTGTGTAATAAAAGGCTAATATGCAAATTGACCTAAGGTGGACTGACCGGTTGCTATGACGTGCACTGTCCATCAGAGGGCAGACGCTGGAAGCCGGGTGAGAGCAGTGGCCATGGTGGGAGCCTCTCCTGCCTCCGTGGAGCACTAAGGATGTCCTCCTGCCGGCTTGGGCCCGGTCCCATGGGGAGCGGGCCTAGGTCATCAGTCGGACCTCCCCTGAGGGCTCCCGGACTGCAGGAGGGCGCAGGCTGGGCCGAGGGACCTCCCCCCCCCCCCCGCCACTCCCCCCGCCCCGCCCCGCCCCCCAGTGCACGAATTTCATGCACCGGGCCTCTAGTATTTGATAATGTGGGACTGGTCTGACAGTCATATGGAAAAAAATTAAGGACAGGTACATTAAAACCCCAAACCTCAGCAACTAAAGAGAAAAAGAGAGGCAATAGAACTCCAGGAGAAAATAAAAAGGTAAGAAAGGAAACACAATTACAGGCCTCAACGTGAACAGTGTTTACCTCGTCACCAAATGTGGCACACAGCACCGTGACCACATGCACAGGGAGAGGGCGGAGGGGGGCATGCAGCGGGTTCCCCAGGAGAGCAGAATCCCCATTCACCACGCGCACACCCCAACAGGAATGACAGACTTGGAGACACGTGGAAGGCACACGTGTTGCCCAGAAACACGGAGGTGGGTGCAGAGGAAGAAGATGATGGAGGAGAGTCAGACGTGGTGCCTTTGGGGGCCAGGACTGGGGCTGCTGCTGGCCAGGCTGCGAAATGATGGTTTACAGGACAAGCTACTTAACCTTTTACCCCTCTCCCCCACATGCACATCGGTCCTGGGAGAGAGTGGAAGGGAGGGAGAGAGAGAGAAACATTGGTGTGAGAGAGACACAGCGATTGGTCGCCTCCCACACCCACCGGGACCGGGGCTGGGAATGGCACCTACACTCCAAGTACATGCCTCTGACCGGGAATCGAACCGGCGACCCCTCAGTGTGCAGGCCGACGCCCTAACCACCAAGCCTGCTTCACCTGTAAACACTGCATGGCCTGCATGACCTTGGCAAAAATACTAATAAAACACGACATGCAGCAATGGTTGGCAATACGGACCCTGCATGAGCGGCTGGCGGGCCACACAGCCACCTCCCTTCCCTGCACACTCCCCCCGCCCGCCCTGTGCAATGCCTGTCGCACAGACGCCCTCAGGAGGCAGGAGGGTGTGCAGGGCACTTCACAGACGCCCCTCACCCCTTCGCAGGAGCGTGGCGGGGTGGGGTTCAGGCGCCCACGTCATGAGGAGGGAGGGTCAGGGAGTGAGTCCTGGGTGAGACCCCACAGCCCCGCCCTCCCACTCCCCACCGCGGGGCCTGCGGGAGCCAGCGCCGTCACAGGCAGCGCGCAGGAGGCAGGCAGCTCGGGCCCCAGCCCCTCACCCCACCAGAGCCCTGGCTTCCTGGGCTCTCCCCGCTTTGCGCGAGCGCATCCTCCAGCAGCTGCCAGGACGCGGTGCGCGTGGCTGTAGGCAGACACCCTGAGGGTCATCTCCGTTGACACAACCACCCTCCGAGGTGCTTCCCCCTTAGAGGGGAGCGGGCTCAGAGGGCTTGGCCGCCCGCCCATCCCTGCTCGGCGCCCCCGCCAGGGGCCTGAGTCGCAGTAGGCACTCCGCATCTGTCTGTCGGGCGGGTAAATAAGTCAAACCCGGGTGCAATGAGGCTGCTCTGACTTGGCACCCGCCGAGAGCCAGGCCCCTGGGAAGGAGCCACCCGCGGGACCCGCCTCTGCTCTCCGCACCTGTCCTTGGGCGCACGGGCGGGGCCAGATGCCCGGCGGGCAGGGAGACACACGCGTCTCTGGCTAATTGATTCGCCTGGGCGATTGGAGTGGGCGGCTGGGGATGGAGGGTTTAATTATCCCAACGCAGCCTCCACTTAATTGAAAAGAGTTCTGGCAAAAAAAGAAAAAAAAAAGAAAAAAAGAAAAGGTGGGGAGGGGTGGGTGTTATTTAAAAGAACCGTCTAGCACGTGTGAGGACCGCGGACACGGGACACAGCAGCTCCGCGGTGCTGGCCGGCCGCGGTCACAGCCCCTGGAGGAAGCTCTGGGAAAAGACGCCGAGTCCTGCCTTCCTCGTGTCCCCGCCCCTCGTGGCTACGAAAGGGACACTCAGAGCAGCAGCCCGAACCCCCCCCCCCCCCCCCCCCCCCCCCCCGCACAGGCTTCCTCCCGGCATCCCCGAGAACGCCCTCACCTCTGTCTGTCTTGGCTCATTCAACCGAAACATTAAGATGATACCATTTCCCACAATTACCCTGTGAAGCAATCAGTGGTGCTTCACCCGCACATGTTTTGAAAGCAGCAATTATCATTTTAGGTTCACAGCAGGTGGCAGGCCCTCCTGCCAGCTGCCGGCCCGAACCCATGCTCTCTCACTCTGCGGAGGGGCCCAGTTTTTCCGAGTGTCTCTGGGCCCCTCTGAAACAAGGCGTTTCTCGCCTCCCTTGCAGCTAGGGGTGGCCGGGCGACACAGTCCTGGCCTCTGTGAGGTAAGGGGAAGTTTCAGGTGAGTCATGGGGAGGGCGCCTTGGGCCTGGGCCGGGGGCAGAATGGCCAGGAGAGCCTCTTCCTTGTCCCTGTCTCCCTCCCGGGATGCAGACACAGTGCCCTAACGCACAGCAGTTGCCCTGTGAGCACGGAGACAGAGGCTGCCCTCGAAGTGCGCTGCCTGGGTCTACAGGGACGCTGGGCCCAAGCTAAGCTTTGAGCCCTTGGTCCATCCTATCTAATAAAAGAGTAATATGCAAATTGACCATCACTCCAACATTCAAGATGGCTGCCCCATGTGGTCAAACATGGCCGCCACAAGATGGCCAGCAGGGGAGTTCAGTTGGGAGGGACCAGGCCTGCAGGGAAGGGCAGTTAGGGGCGGCCAGGATGGTAGGGGAGGGCAGTTGGGTGAAAACAGGCTGGCAGGGGAGCCGTTAGGCATCAATCAGGCTGGTAGGGGAGTGGTTAGGGGTGGTCAGGCTGGCAGGCAGAAGTGGTTAGGGGCACTCAGGAAGGCAGGCAGGTGACCAGTTGGGAGCCAGCAGTCCTGGATTGTGAGAGGGATGTCCAACTGCCCATTTAGGTCCGATCCCAGTCGGACATTCCTCGAGGTGTCCCAGACTGGAGCGGGTGCAGGCTGGGCTGAGGGACACACATCCCCGTGCCTGAGTTTCATGCACTGGGCCTCTGGTAGAAGAATAAATCCCTCGTGTGCATGGAATTCTGATTTCGTGTCTATGGCTTGCGGGCAGGAAAGCGGTCCTCACAGACCCCTGTGACATCTGAGAGCCCCATCGCGGTCCCAGGCAGACGCTGAGCGCTGCTGGGCATCGCTCGTGTTCCTCTTTCCAGATACGACACTGAGCGAGCAGGCAATCGGTAAGACAGAGCACCGCCGTGGACGGGCGCCTCGGGCGACAGCCACGAGTGGTGTGTCTCCCGGGGCGGCGTGCGCGAGGCGGTGGGCACAGCCAGGACGCGGTGACGAGATGACACCACCTTTGTCTGCCCGGCCGTTCCCGCACGGCGGTGCCTGGCCGGCCCTTCATCTCGCCTGCTGCCTCGGCGCGGCCTCCAGTCCGGAGCTGACCTGATCCCCAGGCCCAGCCTCCCCACAAGCGCCAGCCTCGCTCTTCTCCCTCAGCCCTCGGTCTTCCCGACGCTCCCAGACACCTGGTTACGGCATGCTTCGCACCAGCATCCGGGCATGCCCGCTTATCAGCCGGACACTGCCCACCCCCACCTTCCCCCCAGCACCAGGCAAGGTTCCCAGGTGCTCCAGCCACTGCTCTCCATGCCCGGCTAGGGCAACAGTCGCTGTGGGATGCAGGTGCCAGGGGAGAGGAGGCCCCGGGAGGAGCCAGGACTCAGGGGGGAACCAGGACTGAGCAGAGACCATGGGCACGGCCCCCTCCCCGCTCCCCGCCCGGGCCCTGCGCCCACGCTCTCAGTGGCCTCGCCCTGGGCCAAGGCCAAGCCCTCCTGCTCCCCCGCGGCTCTCACTTCCTGCCACGGGGAAGCTTCTGAGGAGCACATTGGCAGAGCCAGGCTCACACGGTCCGGAAGGCGCATCCCTCCATCACGGTGGCTCTGAGCGGCGGCTGCGTTTCTATTCCGGAGCCGCGCACACAGGATGGACAGGACAGCCCCCAAGGTCTCCGGGGGTGTGGCTGCACACTCGGCCACCCCTCCCTCCCGCCCCAGCGTGTGCCACCCCTCTCCCTCTTGGGAAGCACCCGCTGCGGCGGCCGCGGGAAGCCCTCCGGCCTCGACCACAAGGAGATGCGTTCTCCCCTGCGGTCGCCTCGGCAGCCTGGCCCACAAATGCCCGTTCGCCACGGGATCCGTGAAGTCACCGGGAGCACCAGGTTCCTCCAATTCAGGACTCTCTGTGCTTTCGAAGACAGCCCCTGCTCTATCCGTGCCCCGGGAACACCCCTCACCAGCACCTCTTCCTCCTCCTGGCCGCGGGTCGGGTCTGTTCACCATTTGGGCTGGAGAAACTCCGAGAGCCCACGGTCCCCTGTGCCTTCGTCTCGCCAGTCCCTAGACGGGGCGCAGTCACGCTACTCAGCTCGTGGGGGGATTCAGTAAAAATGTTTGCTGAATGGGCTGCTCTGAGGACCTCTGGTTTCATAATAAAAGCATCCCACGCCCCTCACTGTCCTCGGTCATCAGGAAATATGCCGGCGCCTGCTGGCGCTCGGCGAAGCCTCGTCCCGCCTCCATCCTTGGCCGTTCCGTGTCTCCGCGCCGCTGTGGCTCCCTCCCTCGCATTTCTCAGGAAAGGTCACCAGCGTCCTCAAAGTGGAGCCCCGCCCAGAGAGCAGCCAAGGACGAGAACTGGAAGGTTCTGTGGAATCGCATTCCCACTAAACCTTCCCTCGATCTTCTCACTGGGTTGGCACTGGTCCCATGGGACAGACCACGTCAAGTGGCAGACAAGGTGGGCCCAAGGCCTCTGGACGTTTGGCGGGGCAACATTTGAAAGTCTGGTGGTAAGGATACTCAGGGCAGACGTAAAGCAGGAGACTGGGAACTCTACTCATCCATCCATCCATCCATCCATCCACCAATCTATCCATCATCAATCCATCCATCCATCATCCATCATCTATTGCATTTAACCATTCATCCAACCATCCCATTTAACCATCCATCCATCCATTATCCATCCATCATCCATCCATCCATCACCCATCATCCATTTCATTTAAATACTCATCCATCCATTCATCCATCCATCTAGCCAGCCAGCATCCATTCCATTTAACCATCCATCGATCCATCCATTGATCCATCCATCCATCATCCATCCCATTTAATCGTCCTATCATCCACTCATTATCCATCCATCATCCATTATCTATCCCATTTAACCATCCATCCATCATCCATCATCCATCCCATTTAACAATTCATCCATCTATCTATTCATCATCTGTCCCATTTAACCATTTACCCATTCATCCATCATTTATCCCATTTAACCATCCATCCATCCATTATCCATCTATCCATCATTCATCCATCTATCCATCTATCCACCCATCATTCATCATTCATCATCCATCCCATTTAATAATTCATCCATCCATCGATTCATCATCAATCACATTTAACCATTCATTTATCCATCCAGCCAGCCAGCCAGCCATCATCCATATCCATCATCCATCCACCCATCATCTGTCCATCCATCCATCATTCATTATCCATCCTTCCTTCCATTCATCCATCCATTCATCCATCATCATCCATTATTTATCCATCATCCATTATCTATCCATCCATCTATCCATCCATCCATCATCCATCCATCATCCATTATCTATCCATCCATCTATCCATCTATCCATCCATCCATCATCCATCCATCATCCATTATCTATCCATCCATCTATCCATCCATCCATCATATCCATCCACCATCCATCCATGTGTCTGCAAACAGCTCTGCTGATGATTTCAATCAACCTGCAGGGTAACAGGTGGTGGTCCACAGTGACAGGTGCCGCGGGAGGCAGTGGAGCAGCAGCAGGAGCCGAGGAGGCAGGAGGCTTGGGGGGTCCACCTGCACCGGCTGCTCAGGTCAGCAAAGCGCCGGGGCCGGACGCGAGGCCGGGTTTACAGGTCCCAGGCTCCTCCTCTTCCTCCGGGTGAGAGCTGGACTCTCAGGCCTTGGTCCCTGGGCAGGTCTCCAGGGCGCAGAGGGCGGAGAAGGTGCTCTGAGGGCCGTGACCACGGCCTCGCTAAGATGGGCCGTCTCTGAGGAGCCCTTCCGCTGTCCGTGTGGAGAGTTGGGGGGCTGGGGGTCCCACACAAGGAACAGGAGCGCCTGTCCTCAGGGGTTACATGTGGTGTGAAGTGCCCTCGGCCCCCTAAAAGAGGGGCTGTAGCAGAAGCGACCCAGGAGCTGTACTCAAATAAAAAAGAGTGAACCCCAAAACCTCGGCCTAAAGGCACCAAGGCGAGGCTCCTCTCCGGAAAGAACGCGCCCTGGCTCCACTGCTGCTGTGGCCTCGGCTGCTGAGCCCCCCGGCCCCCCGCTGTCTGTGCAACCGGACGGGCAGACCTCCATCCTGGGCTGTGGCCGCCCACGGCCGGCACCGTCACTGTCACCCGGCCCCGCCCGGCCACAGCCCACGGCAAACTCCATGGAGGCCTCTGCCCGGGCGCCCGGTAATTACCTCCACCAAACGCATTACAGGAGACGGTCACGATGGCCGCCCTGCGGTCCGGGCTGCGGTCCGAAACTCCCCACCTGGGGGCATCTCTGTCTGTCTGTCTGTCCTGTTGCTTAGGTCCTGGGGGCAGGGAGCCCTGTGGCCAGAAGACCCTGGACAGACAGGGTGCGTGTGTGTAAGGGGTGGCGTTCCGATGGCTGCGCCGGCTCCTCCTCCGAGCACTCCCTCCTGTGCGCGCCTTCCTCCCCTCTGAGGGGAGCCCTGTTGTCCCGTCATCTCCTCTCCTCTCGGTGAACGGCCAGGCTCCCCGACAGCCCGTGGGCTGGACCAAGTCCTGAAGGCCGGGCGAGAGGAGCTGGAGTGTCCACGCTCAGACCGCCCCCGCCCCCGCCCCGGGGAATTATGGGCACCGTCTCACCGGCACCCACCGCTCTCACGGCTTCGGGCGGGGAGCTGGGGTGGCCTCTGAGCCGGGAGGTGCCCGTGCCTCTCCCGGCGACGGTCGGACTCGGCGAGGTGCCACACGACCATGTGGGGCGGGAGGACACAGCAGGACGGCGGCGCCCGGGGCGGGCGGGTCAGGAGGAAGCGAGGAGAAGGCCCCAGCCGTCCGGGCGCCTCCAGCCGCCCTTCGCACTGACGGCCTCGGGGAGTGGTCAGCAAACTCATTAGCCCACAGAGCCAACATCAACAGCACAACGATTGACATTTCTTTGGAGAGCCACATTTTTTAAACTTAAACTTCTCCTAACGCCACTTCTTCAACATAGACTCACCCAGGCTGTGGTGTTTTGTGGAAGAGCCACCTCAGGGGGCCAAAGAGCCGCGTGTGGCTGGAGAGCCGCAGTTTGCCAACCTCTCCCCTTGGGGAGCGCTGTGCTCTGGGGCGTCAGTGCCCCTCCCCAGGGCCTGGGAAGGTGAGGCCCTGCTGTCACCCTCGGAGCCGGCCTCCGGGGACGTGCCCGCTAGTTCCGGACGGGTGGCGGGGCTCAGAGCAGCCAGGAGGCGGGTGGCGGGGTCTCAGAGCAACCAGGAGGCGGGTGGCGGGGCTCAGAGCAGCCAGGAGGCGGGTGGCGGGGCTCAGAGCAGCCAGGAGGCGGAGCAGATGGGACAGGGATGCCCAGAGGCGCACCCTGGCGGCCGCCCTCTCCCTCCCGCCCTCACCCCCCCCCCCCCCCTTTCGCTGTGACTCGCTTGGCTGAGCTTCCCTTTTCGGCCGTGCACCTGTGGGCGCTAAATAAAACAGAAAAGCCGTCCCTGTTCCCCCCACCACCTCGTCTCTCCACCCCCCTCTGCGGCCTCCCCTGGGCAGCCGCTCTCCCCGGTCCCACGGCCCCTGGTGCCACCGGGACAGCGGGTGCCGGCCCCGGGCCGTGGAGCTGACGGGAAGGCGCCCGGGAGGGCAGGTGCCAGGGCGCTGGTCCCAGGGGGCGGGTGCCAGGGGCAAGGCCCCGGGGGTGGGCCCAGCTTTTAGACACAGACGCTGTGCCCACGTCCCCTCTGCCCGGGGTGCATGGACACCCACTCCTTCCCCAGGAGCACCCTCAGCCTGGCACCGTCCTCACCCGGCGGGCTCAGTGGGGACCGTTGACCTATGAACCAGGGGTCACGCTGGCTTCCCGGTCAGGACACAGGCCGGGTTGTGGGCTCCATCCCCGGTGTGGGGCGTGTAGGAGGCAGCCGGTCCATGATCCTCTCATCATGGATGTTCTCCCGCTCCCTTCCGCTCTGAGATCGATAGAAACATCCGGGAGAAGACGGGAAGGCCCGCACGGAGCTCAGGATGGAGAGCGAGGCTGTGCATGGCCGGGGGCGAAGGCGGGAAGGAACACGCACGCCATCAGCACGCGGCGCGGGCGGCGCCAGGGAAACGGCAGCGCGGGTGCCCGCCCCGCCCGCAGCCCATTCCCTCCGACCCGCCGGCTCCCTGGCTGGGATGGGGGGCGGGCCGCGGGATGTACTCAGCTCGCACACGCTCTGCCTCCTCGGGATCCCCCTCCCCGCGTGGCCCCCGAACTGAAGCCGCAGGAGCGGCGCCCGGAGCCGACCCCACGCGGGCGCCTGTTCTTAGCGGGGCCGCGGGGGGCGTTGGGGGGGGCCCGCACTTCCCTTCACCTCTGCTCTCAGCAGCCGCTGGTGCCTTCCCGGGAAGGGAGGCTGAGGGAGAAGGGGACCGGGCGGCAGAGATCCGGCGGTCTGCCACGGGGCAGCAGAGGGTGGTGTCGGGGGTCAGGGGCGTGGGTAGGGGGGTCTGGGCAGCAGCGGCGTCACCAGGTCTGCCCGCCTGACGCTGGATGGGCGGCGGGACCCAGTGCCCCTGAAGGGATTCCTTTTGCTGCTGTTAACCCCCCGAAGAGGTGCGTCTCCATGAGTTCTGTTTTTAGAGAGAGTGGGAGGCATAGGGGGAAACCTCCTGATTGGGGCGGGATCCGGCCTGCAGCCGAGGTCCGTGTCCTGGACCAGAGTCGAACCCGGGCCCTGCTGTTCTCAGGCCGGCGCCCTACCCACTGAGCCACACTGGCCAGGGCCCTGAAGAAACGTTTGAAAGCCTCACGGGGCTTGGTGTGCGAGCCCCAAACCCCAGCCCCTCCGAGCCTGGGGAGGCGGGAGGACCCCTCCCGGAGGGACCAGGTCTGTCCTGCCGGCGACTCCAGCTCGGGCCAGGCCACCCGGGACTCCGGAGTTGGCCTGCTCGGGCGCTGCTTTATTTAGCTTCGCCCCGAAACCCCGTTCTGCACGGTGTGGGCCTTGCCTGCTGACTCAGCTGCTGCAGCCAGAACTCATCAAACCCCTTTTCAAACAGGTCCGGCGATTTTATTTTCTGGTCATAAATATGAGATTTAATTAGCAGCTTGCCACTAATGAAGTTGCCGTGGACGGCGGCCTGGAGACTCGGGGCGGGAGCCTGCCTGGGGATGGGGCCCGCGGCCCTGCTCGCTCCCCCCACCCTCCGCGTCCTGCACAGCCCAGCGGCGGGCAGGCCGCCGGCCTGGACGGACACGCAGGCCTTGCCCTCAGGCGGAGAATCGCGGGGCGGGGGTCGGACGGACGGACAGACGGGGGTCGGATGGCCCCTCCCTGCGTCTGTGACCCTGGCCGCCAGAGCTGGCTGTCCTCTCTCGCAGCTGCCACGCTCCCCGCTCCCCGCTCCCCGCTCCACGCAGAGGGAGGGGCCGGGAGTACCCTGCGTCTGCCGAGAAGGTGAAGCAGAGGCCGGGAGAAAGCCCGGAGCCGTTACCCTGCCTGAGGCCGGCGATCGCGGTGAGCAAGGCGGCAGGAGGCCCGGGCACCCAGCGCCCACACTGCCCTTCAAAGCCCTCAGCCTCAGTTTCCCCAAGAAACAATCTCTAAATGGCCACCTGCTGATAGGACCCGCACCCAGGCGGGTGGAGTTTCCGTGGTGATTAAAAGACTCTAGCGTCGGCACCTGGCATACAGCAGGCGTTTAACTCGGGGGCGTTCGTCGTCACTGAACTCGGCTCACAGGCCGGGCCTCTCGGGAGGGGAGGGCTCTCCCGGCGTCCGCGGTGCCCGAGAGGCTGAAGCTAAGCCTGATGGTCTCCTCCCCCCCGGGGGCCGACCGGGCGTGGGCGGGCCAGGCGGCCCCTCACCGCCCAGCGCTCCGCACACTGCGCCAAGTCCAGGCGCGGCCAGGTGCGTCCCTTACCCGTGCAGAGGTCACGGCTCTGCACACCCCCCCGTGTCCCCGCGTGTGAGCACCTGCGTGAGCCGCCCCTCCTCCGGGAGCCGCAGCTCCGAACTCGGCTCCTCTACCGCCCAGAGCCCGGGCCTGGGTCCGGGAAGAGGCTCAGGCGGGAGGTGTGGCAGCTGAGAGCACCTCCTTGCTGTGTTTTCTTTTTCTTAAAAAATATTTGTATTGGTTTCAGAGAGCCAGGGAGAGGGAGAGAGAGAAAAACACCAAACGCTGAGAGAAACCGTTCATCTGCTGCCTCCCGCACGCCCCACACAGGGGATGGAGCCACAGCCTGGGCCCGTGCCCTGACCGGGAATGGAACCGTGGCCTCTGGGTCCCAGGTCGGCACTCAGCCACGGAGCCCCCTCAGCGGCCTGGAAAGCCCCCCACAGGGCAGGCGACGCTCACTCCAGGATAAGGACCACTCTAGAGGCACCTAACGCCACCGAAACACAAGTGCGGAAAGAATCGAGCCTATCGACACGTAAATAAACTGTTTGCCGGATCAAAAGTTATCCCAGCTGACGGGGAACACAATCCAGACCCTTGGCATCCATAACAACCAGAATTCAGCAGCATCTCACTAGGCGCCTATGAACCAACGCAGGTGGCTCATGACCAGGACCAAACCCAGGCCATAGAAGCAGAGCCACGAGTTCCAGAGATGTTGGGATCTGCACACGAAGACTTTAAAAACAGCCCTTACAGATATGCCAACGATTTGAAGAAAACACGCACACATTAGAGAAAAAGAGAGGAAACAAGGAAGAAGCTAATGGAAATTGTAGACCTGAAATCAGAACACACGAACTAGAAATCCAATCGATGGACTTAGTCATCACTGGGACCTTGCAGAAGGAAAGGCAGACGAACCAAGGTGTGAATTCAAAAACGGGGCGAAAGGAGCGATACCGCTGAGGCAGAGGGGAACGGAGGGATGGAAAAGGACGGAACAGAGAATCACTGAACTGTGGGTAGAGCTGGAGTCCCAGAAGGAGAGGAGAAGCAAAGTTGTGGCAGAGAATGCTTTAAAAACTTTTCCAGATTTGATGAAATATATCAACCCACAAGTCCTAGAATTTCAATCAGATTATAAGCAAAGTAAACAAACAAATAACTCCCCCCCCCACACACACACCTAAGGCATATCGTAACCAAATTGCTGAACATTACATATAAAGAGAGATCTTAAAAGTAGACAGAGGGGGGAAAAGACACTCAATGCAATGGACGAGTGATAAGAAACGCTGCTTATTCCTCCCCAAGAGCAGTGCGAGGAAGAAGACGATGGAACTGTATGTTTAAAGTGCTGGAATAAAGCATCGAACATGGAATTCTCTATCCAGCGAAATCTCTTTAAAAAATAAGGTGAAATAAAGGCTCCTTCTTGGACAAACCCAAAGCTGAAAAAAATTCACCCCCCCGCAGACCTGCAGTGTGAAGAATATGAACGAATGTTCTTCAGCCTGGAGACTCAGACCTGCATGGACCGGAGAGAGCCCAGCATGGCAGCGGCGTGAGCAAATAGAACCTGTTTTCACCTGCAGTTTCTTTAAAAGAGAACAGATAGCGGAGGGCGGAAATAATGCTGTCTACTGTGCAGTTCGGAAAATACTCAGAAGTAAAACAGAGATCGCAGTAACCCGAGGCATGAGGGGGGCTCAGGGAGAGCACACGGCAAGTCTTTACGCAGTACGTGAAGTGACAGGTAAAAACCAGGTGGCCCTGGCCAATGTGGCTCAGTGGTTGGAGTGTCGGCCTGCAGACCAAGGAGTCCCGGGTTCAATTCCGGTCAAGGGCACCTACCTCAGTTGCAGTCCCCAGCCCTGGTCCGGCGGCATGCAGGAGGCAACTGATCCATGTGTCTCTCTCACATCAATACTTCTCTCTGTCTCTGTCCCTCCCTTCAGCCCTCTCTAAAAATCAATGGGAAAATTATCCTCAGGTGAGGATTAAAGAAAAAAAACAAAAACAAAGTAAAAACGAGGCGATGTGATATAACGGCAGAGAACATACAATTTACCACAAGGCAGGCTGTGATCAAGGTAGAGATGCGTTTCGGAAGCCACAGAGCAACTGCACACACGGAGGGAACAGGCAGGAGGCTGACCAGCCAGTAGAGAGGAAGTGGGAACCCAAAGACCTTGGTCAACCTAAGGGCAGGCGAGAAGGGGAACTGGAACAGAGAGCAGGCCCGTCAGAAAGGAAACAGAGACTGAGATGGTTCATGCCAACGGGCTACCCTCTGCCATGAGAAGCCAGAACTGATCAGAGGGGGCCAAAAGTGCTTATACAATATGCTGCTAATAAGAGACACTTCAAATATAAGGACAGGGCCAGGGCGAAAGTAAAGGAGCCATTGACATTAGAAAAGCAGACTTGGGGAAGAGGAGTGTTGACAGAGGCCAAAAGGGACATCTCTATATATAGAAGCCTAAGCAACTGAATGACCGGTTGATGGGTCGCTATGACACACACTGACCACCAGGTGACAGATGCTCAGTGCACAGGATCGAGCTCCTTCCTGTCTGGATCCGGCCAAAACTGGCTACCTGACATTCCCCGAGGGGCCCTGGACTGTGATAGGGCGCAGGCCAGGCGGAGAGAGGGGCACGGTGCACAGATCCATGCACCGGCCTCTAGGTTATTATAATAATAACAGCGTGCAATCTGAATGCGTGTGAACGTAATTATAGAGTAATGGGCAAAAAACCCAAACAAGTGGATAGAACAAAGGGATTAGCCAGGCCCGCAATTGTAGCTGTAGATTTCTCTTTCATTGTAATTATTTACTATTTTTTAAAGAGCATAGTTTATTGATTATGAGGAACATCCTAGCCTTCATCGGCTGCCTCCCGCACAGCCCTCCCACCCACTAGGGACCGAGCCTGCAACCCAGACCGGCGCCCGGACCACGGAGGACGCCCAACCCGCGGAGCGCGGCCGCCAGGGCTCTAGTTGTAGATTTCAGCACTCCTCTCTCAGTAATTGTCAGAACAAATAAACGAAACCAAGGAGGTGGAAGGTTTGGACAACACGGTCACCACGTCACCCGGTGGGCAGCCATTTACAAAACCCTGCAGCCAACACCTGCAGACCCTGCAGAATAGAGGCGTTTCGAATGTCCGTCACACGCTCACCAGCACCTTCTGCTGGGCCATAAAACAGGTCTCTACAGCTTTGTAAAGATTAAAGTTATAAGAAATACGTCCTCTGACACAAGGAACTAAATGAGAGACGATAGTTTAGAGGCTCCTGGAAAGCCCCCAGGCCCCGGGAAGCTGAACGGCAGTCCTAAGTAACCCATCGATCACAGAAGACACAGGAAGGAAAAACTGAAAATATTCCGACTTGAATAGAAATGAAAACAAAACACCAGAATGTGTGGCCTGCAGCTACGCCGATGCTCTGAGGGGAAGGCACACATCTAAATGCTTCTGTCAGGAAGGAAGGGTGATTGCAAACGAGCGTTCTGAGCCGATACCGGTGTGGCTCAGTGGACAGAGCATTGGCCTGCGGACTGAAGGGTTCCAGGCTCGATTCCGGTCAAGGGCATGTACCTTGGTTGCGGGCACATCTCTGGTAGGGGGTGTGCAGGAGGCAGCTGATGGATGATTCTCTCTCATCTATGTTTCTAACTCTATCCCTCTCTTTTCCTCTCTGTAAAAAAATTAATAAAATATATTTAAAAACAAAAAGAAAAAAAAAGAAAAGAAAACGAGGTTCTGAATGTCTCCATGAGGACACAGGAGAGCCCAAGCAGAGGAACGGCGATAAGAGTGGGAAAGCAAGAAAAAAAGAAAGTTCAGAGCAACGTGGAAAAATCAATGAAATCAAAAGCTGGTTCTTTGAGAAAATCAACAGGATTGATAGACCTCTAGCTAGAGCGAGTAAGGAAAAAAAGGGACGAAACGAAATTACCAATATCAGGAAGAGGAATGGCTATAACTGCAGACTCTCGGGGCATTGGGATGATATTATGGAAATACTAGGAGCCCGCTGCATGAAATTCGTGCACTGGTGGGGGCGGTGTCCCTCGGTCCGGATGGCGAGAGGGCACAGGCTAGGCCGAAGGACCCCACCAGTGCACGACCGGGGCCGGGGAGGGACAAGGGAGGTTGACCAACTGGGAAGGGACCGTGAGAGGGCTCCAGGGCGTGTCCGGCCCATCTCGCTCAGTCCTGATAGGCTGGACCCCAGCAGCAAGCTAACCTAGCTGTCAGAGCGTCTGCCCCCTGGTGGTCAGTGCATGTCATTGTGAGCGGTTGAGCGGCCTTAGCGTATCATTAGCATATTACACTTTGATTGGCTGAATGGACGACTGAACAACCGGACACTTAGCACATTAGGTTTTTATCACATAGGGTCATAGAAAACTTTACGCCCACGGATTCTACAACATGGTGGTAAGGACACAATGATTGGAAAGACGCACATTCCCAAAACTGACCTCAGAAGAAACAGCCAATCTGAGTGAGCCGGCTCATGCACACGGCACATTTTGAAATCGTTATCAGAAACCCTCCCACAGGGGAGTGGGCTGACCGTTCTCAGGGAAAGGGAGGGAGGGAGAGACTGAACATGAACTGTGCACCTATGGATGAGGACAGTGGGGGGAGGGAACCGGTGGAGTGGGGAAGAAATGAGGAACCTTTGTAATAATATGAACAATAAAGATTGATTAAAAAAAAAAAAAGAAAAAAAACCCTCCCACAAAGAAAATCCCGACTTCCATGGCTTCCCCGGCGAATTTTGTCGAACCTTTAAGGGGGAAATGGCTCATCTCACACCCACTCTGTCACAGACACAAGGAGAACTCTCGCCTCCTGTCTGTGGCCGGCCTGCGTGCGCCGTGCCCGAGGCCGGGGAGGGCGGCCCGCTCAGTCCACAGGCGGATGCTCTATCCACTGAGCCAACCAGCCAGGGTGTGCGGAAGGGTTCACAATCAGCGCACGGAGCGCAGGAGACCCGGTGCCGAGGCCCCAGGTGAGCGGGTTCTGAGCCGTGTGGTGGGACCGGATCCGGGTCAGTTCAGCCTCCTCACCCACCACCCCCTCCCAGCACCAGGCGGGTCAGTGGGGCGACCCGGGAGGCACACCCTCAGGGAGGCCCCGAGCCGGGGGCACGTGGGGAATAACTGGGAGTGACAGGGATAGAGGCGACTTCCCCCTCCCCGCCCTGTGTGATGAATCCCCGCTGTTTACATGCAAAGATCTCCTGCCTCCTGCGGCAATAAATAACCAATAAATAACCAATAAACAACCAATAAGTAACCAATAAATAACACGCTTGTCACTCACCCGCCCAGGTGCCTGGCTGCTTCCTCGCCGCCTCCCTTCCCGCTGGATTCCTTTAGCCCTCCGGGGACGCCCAGCGGGGACCCCCGGCGGGACGGCGACAGGGCTGGCAGGGGGTGAGCACAGAGCAGCGGGATGGGAGACATTAGCCGTCATGCGGAAAAGAGGCGGAGTGACAGGGAGGCCACAGACCAACACGCCGAGCAGCTCCCCTACAGCCGACGCCGTCCGCAAGGCACCCTCCCTGCCGTCTCCTGGTCTCTTCCACTTATCACCTCCCCGACACTGAGTGCTCCCGACACTGAGTGCTCCCCCACACCCGGTGCCCCCAACCTGACCGGAACCAACCCCCACACTCAGTGCCCCTGACACCCAGTGCCCTCGACACCCGGTGCCCCCGACACCCTGTGCCCCCGACACCCAGTGCCCCCGACACCCAGTGCCCCCCACACCCAGTGCCCCCCACACCCAGTGCCCCCCACACCTGGTTCCCCCGACACCCAGTGCCCCCCACACCCGTGCCCCCCACACCCAGTGCCCCCGACACCCAGTGACACCCAGTGCCCCCGACACCCAGTGCCCCCGACACCCAGTGCCCCGACACCCAGTGCCCCCGACACCCAGTGCCCCCGACACCCAGTTCCCCCGACACCCAGTGCCCCCCACACCCGGTGCCCCCCCCCCCGACACCCAGTGCCCCCGACACCCGGTGCCCCCCCACACCCAGTGCCCCCGACACCCGGTGCCCCCGACACCCAGTGCCCCTGACACCCTGTGCCCCCCACACCCAGTGCCCCCCACACCCAGTGCCCCCGACACCCTGTGCCCCCAACACCCTGTGACCCCAGACACCCCTGTGACCCCAACACCCTGTGCCCCCAACACCCTGTGACCCCAACACCCTGTGCCCCCAACACCCTGTGACCCCAACACCCTGTGCCCCCAACACCCTGTGACCCCAACACCCGGTGCCCCCGACACCCAGTGCCCCTGACACCCAGTGCCCTCGACACCCGGTGCCCCCGACACCCTGTGCCCCCGACACCCAGTGCCCCCGACACCCAGTGCCCCCCACACCCAGTGCCCCCCACACCCAGTGCCCCCCACACCCAGTGCCCCCGACACCCTGTGCCCCCGACACCCAGTGCCCCCAACACCCAGTGCCCCCCACACCCAGTGCCCCCGACACCCAGTGCCCCTGGCACCCTGTGCCCCCGACACCCGGTGCCCCCGACACCCGGTGCCCCCCACACCCAGTGCTCCCCACACCCAGTGCCCCCGACACCTGGTGCCCCCGACACCCGGTGCAGGTGATTCAGTGAAAGAGAAGGAAGTGCTGCTCTGCGGGAGGAAGTGCGTGGCTGGGGCGGAGCGGGGGGGGGGGGGCTGGCATGGCGTGCGGGGCAGGGGCAGGGGAGCGGGGGGGAAGAAAGAAAACACATCTTGGCTTCTGAGGAAAGGAGCTGGGCCACGAGATTTCAGTAAAACTGCTGTCAGACACAGAGAAGGACATTGTGTGTCGATCAAAGGGTCGACCGATGGACGGAAGGGGAGTTACAGCCAGCTGTGCGTGTGCCCACCCCGCAGGTCCCTGCTGGCACTGAGCCCCCGAGCAGCGCCTCCCGGACAGCGGGCGGGGGCCAGCGGGAGCAGGAGGGACGGCGACGCCGAGTGCCCACACGGGCTGGTCCCGGAGCGGCTTCCCGCAGGCCTCGGGGTTAGGCAGGGGCAGCCCGGCCGGCGGCGCAGGGGCCCAGCGTCGAGCTGTGAGCCAGGAGGTCAGGGTTCGATTCCCGGTCAGGCACAGGCCTGGGTGCAGGCTCCATCCCCGGCGAGAGGCGTGCAGGAGGCGGCCGATCTGTGATTCTCTCATCACTGATGTTTCTCTCTCTCCCTCTCCCTTCCTCTCTCTAAAAGCCAACTAAAAACATTTTTAAAAGAACAACAATAACAACAGCGATGGGGCAGAGTTTAGGCCAGCGTGGGAAGAGCTCCAGGCGAGTGCAGAAAAGCAGCTGCTGGACATACGTGTTGTGTGAAGCCCCAGGAGGCCCACACTGAGCGCGTCTTCCTGTCTCACCCGGTGTTTCTCCCCCCTCTCTCCGAAACCAGCAAGGACGTGTGTGAGGCAGAGGCTGCGGAAGTGATGGTGTTAGCGTCGGGGGCCAGACAAAGGGGGGCACGCACGCTCCTGGCAGAGGCTCCGGCGGGTTTGAGGTTTGGAGGGACCTTCAGGCCCCCTGGTCCCCCGCCGACAAGCAGCCCACGCCTGGGCCACGCGTGTGCCTCTGAGCGGGTGCCCTGGCAGGTGGGGGCCGGCTCCGGCTCGGGAGGAGGGCGGTGTCCCCCCCGTCCCCCCCGCAGGCAGGAGGGACAGAGCCGCTCCGGGTCCGGGTCCGAGGCCGCGGCCCGTGGGCGGCGGGTACGCTCAGGCGCTGCGGTGAGTCACGGCGCCCGCGAGCAGGAAGCGAGGGGTGTGCCAGGCGCAGCCTGACTCGGGCGGCCTTTCGGGGCCTCTGGCCGGTCTCGGGGGGCCCCTCTCCCGGGGAACAGCCCACAGCCCGCCGTGGCCACCCGCTCTGTCCGGAGCCCCTCGACCCGCCCAGACCCCGGGTGTGAAGTGAAACAGAAGCCGGGCGGTGTCCGGGCTGAGGAGGCGCACGGCCCCGCACGGCCCCGGAGACAGGCGGGGTCTCCGGGAGCTCGTGTGTGATTCACGCGCAGCCACGGGGCTGGTGACGAGGGCGGTGCAGCCCCGGGGAGGGGGAGGGGGAGGGGGAGGAGCCCGGGGCCACACGCACCGCCAGCCAGTGGGGCCGCCCGCACCCACGGAGCAGCATCGCGGGGAGCAAGGCTGCAGCCCCAAGGCGCCCCAAAGTCCGAGGCGCCCCACACCCCGCGGGCGCCCACACCCCGAGGGCACCCACACCCCGCGGGCACCCACACCCCGCGGGCACCCACACCCCGCGGGCACCCACACCCCGCGGGCACCCACACCCCGAGGGCACCCACACCCCGCGGGCACCCACACCCCGAGGGCACCCACACCCGCGGGCGCCCCAAAGTCCGAGGCGCCCCACACCCCGCGGGCGCGGCCCCGGAGCTCAGGCCAGAGGCTGCAGGCGGGACCACATTCGGGGGAGCAGGGCGGGTCCCCGTAGGGAACGTGGTGTCTGGGATGCTCCCCGGACCCCAGGGCGCCCGCTAGCCAGGAACGGGGCAGGGCCGGGGCCTGCTGCTGCCCACCCCCGTGTCCGCTGAACCCCGAGATCGGGGCGGGGGGCGGCCCAAAGGGGAGACGGAAACTGGCCGGAGAGCCTCACCGCGGGGCCGGACGCCGGCGGGGCTGCGAGGTGCCGGTGCCACAGGCTGTTAGGGCGCGCACCCACCGGCACCACGGAGACCCCTCCTCATCGTCACGGGGAGGTGGATGCCGCGTCCTGGGGGCGGCAAAGGGAAGGCCCCTCTCCATCCTGCTCCGGAGACAAACGCAGGGACACGCACAGCGGGGACAGTCACAGCCCCGCCCGGGGCGGCGAGCTGGCTCCCAGCAGCTTCTGAGGATGAAGACGGAGCTGGGGAGAGGCGGCCGCATCATTCGCGGACGGAACCCTGAGCCACCAGGACCGGGACCACCTGGGCCTGGACCACCCGGGCCGGGACCACCTGGCCTGGCCCCGTTTAAAACAGCCTGGGCCGTTTTGCAGCAGGCTTCAGGGAGTCAGCCCTACACCGAGGCCGGACGGGCACAGGTTGGTAAAAGGCGGTTTCACTTCGCACCGTCGGTCCCTGAAATAACTGTTCCCGAACCGGGCGCAGGCACCGGGCTGTGCCCTCCGGCCACAGGGGGGGCGGCCCTGGGCCTGCTGCGTGCGTGTCAGCGAGAGCCGCACACGGCCCCCCGGGCGCCATCGGCAGCCCTGGGCACAGGAGGCCCGAGTGACGGACGCCACACAGCATGCAGGAGCTCGGGCGGAGACAGAACACGCGTGTGGTTCCTGCCTGCGGCTCAGGGCAGGTGGGGGAGGGGTGGCCGGGACGGGTGTGAGGCCCCCACAGACACACGGGAGGGGGTGTGCTGTGCCCCAGCTCAGGGTACACAGTCCTCTCCTCCGACCGGGGGTCCCCCCACCCCTCGGAGTGCCCTGACCGCTCTGACGGGGACGCTGGCCTCGGAGGTCGCTGTGCGGATGTGTCCTTCAGGCGGGGCCAGCAGGCCTGGGGGCAGCGGAGGCGGGAGCACCACCCGCCGCAAAGTGTTCTACGGATCAGAGGAAGGGAGAGGCTCGGTGATGAGGGTCACTGACCGGCCGCCTCCCGATGCCCCTGCGGGACCGGCCGCCCCCGGCCTGTGCCCCCGGGATCCACCCTGACCTCCGGCTCCTCGGGCGCTCAGCCCCACGGATCCAGCCACGCCCCCCAACCCCGATCCTGCCGCTTCCCACTCGTAAAGGGGTCATGGCCCAAGCCAGCCAGGCACCCGGCTCTCCTTCCACCCGCCGCCTGGCGGAGCAGTTCCTTCGGACGCGCCCGTGTTCCCCAGCGGCCCCTCCCCGGGCTGAGTCCCGCCGGGCCGGCCCTCAGGGGCGTGGGTGCGGCTCCCGCCCAGGCTGCCCGGGGACAGGCGGTGAGCGCGGCGCAGGGACGGACACCTGCAGGGCCGGGCGGGCTGGTGCTGTCGCCTCTGCCCGGAGCTCCTGCCGGGCCCTCCCCATCGGGCGTCGGTGCACGTCGCCACGGCGAGGGGTGGGGCCCCTGCCCGCCCCCTGGCCGCTCCCTGCCCGCCCCCTGCCACGCGGTCCCTCGCTCCTCCGGGTGCCGGGCTGGCGGCGGGAACACAGGCCCTGCTCCCGCCAGCACAGCGCCGGGCGGGGAGGCACGCTCTCCTGGCGCAGTGCATAGGACGCCGGACGCTGCGGGCGGCACCGAGGTCAGTGGCTCTGGCCAACCCCCCTCTCCCCCCGTTTGTCTGCACCCCGACCACCGCCCTGGGAGAAGGGCTCCGGAGAGCCGGTGCCACAGCCTGTCTGAGGTCAAGGATGCGCGCCGAGGAGCAGGGCCGCCTGGAACCCGCGTCTGCGGCCACAGCCTGAGCGCCGTCCCCTCCCCTCAGCCTCAGAGCCCGGGCGGAGCCTGGACCTGCCTCCCCGCCCCCCTCGCCTGACTGTTTTTAAACACGACAAACTCAGCAGGCAGCCGCGTCGGGGGCCATGGGGGGCGCCGGCCACGGGGGCTTCCCGCCCCCGCCCAGGGCCCTGGGGTCGAGGCCGAGCAGAACAGAGGCTGCTCGGGTTTTTTAAATCCTCTCCGGAGGGTGTGTTCCCGTCGGTGTTCAGGGAGCGTGGGAGAGACAGAGAAGCACGATGGGAGAGACATCGGCGGCTGCCTCCCGCACGCACCCCACCAGGGCCCGGGGACCCTTGGCCGGAATCGAACCCGGGACCCTCCAGCCTGCGGGCCGTCGCTCTATCCACGGAGCCGGTGCTGAATCCACCGGAGGAGGCTCCACGCTCCCGGCCCCCCTCCTGGTCATCACCACCACCGAGCTCGGAGCCCACCGGCTTTCGCCTCCCCCACCGCCACCCCAGCCGGCCCGGCCCTTCCGCCGGCAGCTTGCCTCGTGGCAGGAGGGCTCGCGCCACCGCGTGGGACAGCGGAGGAGGTCGGAGGTCGCCCGCCAGCACCGCCTCCGGGCCCCGAGCCCCCCCCTCCCCGGCCTCCGGCGGCCCCTCCACTGGGATCCTCTTCCCCAGCCAGTCTGAGCCGCACCCGGGCTGGGGCCACCGTCCACACGGCACGCCCGCCTCAGGGCACCTGGGCCTCGCACTCCCCCGGTCCCGCGGCGCTCACGGCGCCACCGGGCGGCAGCACCTCCAGAGGGGGCTGGGCCGGGGCCGTTTTAGGGGATGGGGAGGAGGGTGACACAGGCGGCCTCCGGCGAGGAGTAGCCTGCAGCCCCGAAAAGCAAGGGGCGGCACCCGCTGCCACGGGGACGGGCCTTGAAGTGCCGGCGCAGGAAGCCAGCGCCACCGAGGGACAGACATGGCCTCATCCCCCGTCCCCGCCCCGGCCAGGCCCCTGGGGCACCGGGTGCGGAGGCAGAGGCGGCGGGAGGGCGCCGGGCCCCGCGGGGAGGCGGGCACAGCCTCCGTGAGGAGTCCAGGGGGCGGGCGGCGCCTGGGAGTGAGCCCTGCCCCCCGCACCCTGCAGGCTCAGCGGGAGCGTCTGTGCATTCACCGCCATGGCAGCTGCACACGGAGCATCCTCCCGCAGGCCGGACGTGGGCCCAGCCTGATACGTCCCCGCCGAGCCGGGAAGGAGGCTGGGCAGTCCCCTGCCCCAGGCCACGGCCACGGCCACCCACAGTGGGTGTGCGGGGGGCGGGGAGGACTCGGCGGAGCAGGCGCTCCTGAGGCTCAGGACCCCCCAGCACCTTCCTGCTT
This sequence comes from Nyctalus aviator, assembly GCA_036971965.1. Taxonomy (NCBI): domain Eukaryota; kingdom Metazoa; phylum Chordata; class Mammalia; order Chiroptera; family Vespertilionidae; genus Nyctalus; species Nyctalus aviator. Next base: position 95,746,873 of record CM072927.1, on the reverse strand, counting down.
CCTGTGGGGGCGCCCGTCCCCCGCGGGGCCATGATGTCAGGGGAAATGTTTCAGCTAAGTCACAGGCCTGGAGTGAAGGCAGAGCCCGGCCCCACGGCTCGGCCCGGGCTCACGGCCCGCGGCAGGCGGCTCCCGCAGGCGCTGAGCCGGGGGCCTGGCCTCTCCTCTGGGGCCCTCCAGCTCAGCCAAGGCCGCCAGGGCCTCGTCCTCTGGTTTGTTGGGACCGGGCCCAGCCACAGCCTCCCATCCAGTCCCCTCCATCCCCCACCCCGCCCCTCCGCCCAGGCCCCAGCTCTCGGGAGCCTCTGAGTCAGGCCTGGCTGAGGTCTGGAAACTTCCTGCCCCTCAGGTGGTGGAAGAGCTCCTCCCCCCCGCCTCCCTCCCTCCCTCGGGCAGGTGTGGGCGCCCTGCGGGGTCACCCCCTCCCCGGGGGTTGGCGCTCTGCCCGGGGACACTCGGACCCCAGACGGTCAGAGAACCTCAGAGACAAAGTGGAAGAAAGAGAAAAGCTTGGGGGGGGGGGGACAGAGGGGGGGAGATGGAGAGATGGGGAGAGGGGATGGAGAGAGAGAGAGAGAGAGAGAGAGAGGAGGCGGAGGGCCCAGCACTGGCCCAGCAGAGCCAGCCACTCCCCACCCCCCTCGGCCAGCACACCCACAGCCCCTGAGGCCGGCATCCTGGGAGGGGACCCTGTGGCCTTCAATACCTGCCCCGTCCCTGGGCTCTGTCCCCAGTGCGCCCCTCCCCCTCCCCCCAGCCCTCAGCCTACCTGGGGCGCTCATGCTCATGCTCGGCCAGTGGCGGGCGCCTCCTCCATGCAGGCCGCCGGCTTCCTCCTGAGGCCCGGCCGGGCCGCACTGCCCGGCGCCCGCTCGGAGCTGCAGGGCCGGGGGCTGGGGGGCCGGGGGGCAGCACGGGGGGCAGCACGGGGGGGGGGACAGCTCGCCGCCCGGCGGCAGGTCGGACACCGGAGGAGGCAGAAGAGAAAAAAGAAGAGAAAGTGTGTCACAGCCCGGGAGGGCGAGGGAGGGAAATGCAAAACCCGACAGGAAATGAGGCTGAAAATGCAAAGAGTTAGAGCCCGTGATAGGCGGGGGGAGGGGCGGGCGCAGGTGGTGGTGCGGCGGGCGGGTGGGCCGGGCGGGCGGGCAGGGCCCTGTGGCCAGGCCGCTGCCCAGCGGGGGGACGGACCCGTCAGCCCCTCCAGCGCTGGAAGCTGCCGGGCGGGTGTGGCCCCAGGAGGGGCCCCCAGAATGGAGGGGAGCACGGAGCCCAGGCCGGACCCTCCTGGCCTCCTCCCGCCTCCCCTCTGTTCCAGCAGCTTCCAGGGCGGCCAGTCCCCGTGCCTCCCGGGGCCGCCCCGGAGGGATCACTGACCAGCTGTCCGCCCCCCCCCCGGCCTGTGGGGGAGACCGAGATCTCCGTGTCCTCCCCGTTCAGCGCTGACCCCCAGGACGCAGAGGCCCGGCCACCCCTTCCTGCAGGTCCGGGGGGCGCACCTGAGTCACCCCAACACCCGGCCCAGCGGCACCAGGCAGGCTCGGGGTCCGGGCCTCCACGCCCGCGTCCCTCTTGGGACCCGGCGTTCCCACAGGGAGGGGGGTGACTGGGCAGGGGGCGCCCAGCGTTCGCACAGGGAGGGGGTGACTGGGCAGGGGGCGCCCAGCGTTCGCACAGGGAGGGGGTGACTGGGCAGAGGGCGACCCGGGGCTCGCACAGGGAGGGGGTGACTGGGCAGGGGGCGACCCGGGGCTCGCACAGGGAGGGGGTGACTGGGCAGAGGGCGACCCGGGGCTCGCACAGGGAGGGGGTGACTGGGCAGGGGGCGCCCAGCGTTTGCACAGGGAGGGGGTGACTGGGCAGAGGGCGCCCAGCGTTCGCACAGAGAGGGGGTGACTGGGCAGAGGGCACCTGTCATTCTCACAGGGAGGGAGTGACTGGGCAGGGGGGTGACCAGCGTTTGCACAGGGAGGGAGTGACTGGGCAGGGGGTGCCCAGCGTTCGCACAGGGAGGGGGTGACTGGGCAGGGGGGTGCCCAGCGCTCGCACAGGGAGGGGGTGACTGGGCAGGGGGGCGCCCAGCGTTCGCACAGGGAGGGGGTGACTGGGCAGGGGGTGCCCAGCGTTCGCACAGGGAGGGGGTGACTGGGCAGGGGGGCGCCCAGCGTTCGCACAGGGAGGGGGTGACTGGGCAGAGGGCGACCCGGGGCCCGGGCGTCTGCACGAGGAGGGGCCGCGGCAGGAACCTGGCCTTGAGCCCCGGGCCCGGGAGAAACCAGGTCTGCTCCGAGCCCCGGTCTGCGGCCCGAGCTGAGGGCACGGCCACGGACTGGCTCGGCCTGCGGGGGGGGAGGGGGGGCCGGGGCCGCGGTGCTCACCTGGGCGGGCGGCTGTCCGGGCCTCAGGGGCCGCTGGGCTCCTGTGGCTCCTGCTCAGAGGGGAGCCGGGGGTCTGGGGTGATGGCCGGGAGGGAGGGGGTGCATTAGTGTCTGAGGCCTGGGCCCGGAGGAGCCGGCACACGTGTGTGCGTGTGCGTGTGCGTGTGCGTGTGCGTGTGTGTGTGTGTGTGGTGTGTGTGTGCGCGTGTGTGTGTGCGCGCGTGCCCCACTGGCCAGAGCAAACCACGTGACCAGCCATACGTGGGAGGCGGCGGGCCGGACAGTGGAGAGGCAGAGGGGATGGATTCTGGGAGAGGCAGGGGAATGGGGTCATTTTTTGTAACCAATCCAGAGGATTCCCAGATATTTTGTCTGTTTGTTTATTTATTTTTATTGATTCCAGAAGGAAGGAGAGGAACATCGATGATGAGAGAGAATCATGGATCGGCTGCCTCCTGCACGCCCTCTATGGGGGACCGAGCCCACAACATGGGCATGTGCTCTTGACCGGGAATCGAACCCGGGACCCCTCAGTCCGCAGGCTGACTCTCTATTGCTGGGCGGTTTCATTTTGAATGAAGGATCTAACGTCAGCCTGAGCGGTGGGGCAGCTGCGGAGGGACAGAAACCGTCACAATAGGGTCCCCGCGGAGCAGAGGGGAAGGCCCTGCCGTGAAGGTGATGGAGCGCAGGAGCCATCCCCCCATTTCCAGCAGCCCGGGTTCGAGGTTGCGTCGTACCCGGGGAACCGGCACGTGACAAACTGGACGATGCTGGGGACCCCGGTTCTCGCCAACGGAAACCCCCAAGTGTGGGGCTCAGCCAGGCGGTCCGGCCCCTTGGCGATGTCCCCTCCCCGGACCCTGGCCTGGCCGCCAGCCCGGGGGTGTCTGCTGGCTCTCAGAGCCTCCGGTCCCCCCCCCCCCCGCCCCCGGGCACCGCCGTGCCCCTCGCCGCTCCTCTGGGCGGGGCTCCCGCTGGGGGCGGGGGCGGGCCCACCGCCCAGGTTTGCTGACCGGCTCTCTCCCCTCCCCAGGCTCAGAGCCGGGCGGTGACCTTGGGGAGAGTCCGGAGTCCGTCGCAGCCCATTCCTCTCGGGCGGCGGCCTTGGGAGCAGCGAGATTCATCTCCCAGGAAGGAAGACGGTTTGCATGTCTAATGGGCTCGGGGCCGCTCGAGATGCCCTCCCCGCCGGCCGGCCCGGGTGCCAGGGAGACAGATGGCGGAGCCGTGCCGGCTTTCACAGCTGAAACAAACAGCCCCCACCTCCCCTCCCCTCCCCTCCCCTTCCCTCCAGGCCCGGGCGGGCCCTGCCTCGCTCTCCGGGGGGAGGGGGGCCTAACGCCGACGGAGGCTGGTTTACGGCTCCGTCTGAGCCGACTCTGTCCGGCGCTGACATACGGCGCCATTCCTGGAACACGTGTAATTCAGCTCCAATTGCTCCGGCCGGAGGGCCACAAAGAGGAAACCACCGAGATTCATGCTGGCTTTCAGGCGCTCGGCGACAGGAGCAAAATTAACTCCGGCCACTAAGACCCTCCGAGAGGGATGGAGCTGCTGGAGCGCTCTCCGCGCTGGAGACTAGTTCTGGAGGAATGGCAATCTCAGGGGCGGGCGGGGGGCCGGGAGACACAGGCCAGGCCGTTATTTCTCTCCCGCTCCACGGGGAAGCTAGCAAAGCGCTCCCCGGCGGATCACTGGCTCCCATGCAAGCGCAGGCGAAGCGGACGCTGCTCCGACGGAGGGCGGAGGGCGTGGGCACCGCAGAGCCGCGGACAGAGCTGTGTTCCCGCCGGCTGCGGCCTGCTGAGGCCGCTGGAGGCCAGCTGGGAGGTGTCGGGCCAGGGCCTGGGCGTAACTGGGAGGCCGGGCCCAGGCCACGACCCCGGGGACAGCAGGCGGGCCTGGGACAGACGGGAGTGGGAGGGGAGCTGGCCTCCCAGCGGGACGCCTGGTCTCCTGGCGAGGGGCCGCTCTGAGGGACACACTCTGCAGACAGAGCCTCGGGCTTGTGGTGAGCGGAGAGGAACACACAGGTGGGTGGGGGTGGGGTCCTGGGACGGGGGCGCCAGTTGGGGTGTTTCAGGGAGAGGTGAGCAAGGGGGCTGGGCCCTGGAGTGTGATCACTGGGGTCCGGGGCCAGCTCTGGGGGGGGCAGGGGCGGCAATCCCGCACCCTCTCCTCGTGGCCCAGAGCGGGAGGAGGCAGGGCTGCGGGCACCTGGCCGCGGACGACACAAAGGACACGTAGAGTGACCGCGCAGGGCCCGGAGTCCCCGCTCGGCAAGGCACATGTGGTGCTCACCGTGCCCGAAGGACGGTCACCGGGAGGCCAGTCGGGGCTCAGAGGGGGTGTGCTGGGGAGAGTGCAGGCCCGTGCTGAGTGCTCTGGAGACGCCTGACGTGGGCATCGTGTGGGCATCACGTGTGAATCCGCGTGTCCTGGGCACCTGAGTAGGCATCATGTGTGACCAGCGTGCCCGGGGCATTCTGAGCCTGATGAGTGTTCCAATCAGTTGTCCAATCAGCTGTCGGCATCCTGCTCCCATCACTTCAAAAAGGAAGAAAACGGAGCGGAAGCCGGGCGCCTTCGGCCGGCTCTGTTGTTCAGACCGTCCGCGGCCTCACGTCTGCCGTCCATCCACCACCGTGTGTTCAGCTGTCGTACTGCAAAGAGGCCCCCGAGTCCCAGACGCCCGGGGGGGGGGGGAGGCTACAGGGCGGGCGGCATGGAGGACACGCCTGCCCGGCTCCGCAGGCCCTCGGGAATGACCGCCGGGAGGCTGCGAGCCAAGGTCAGGTCAGCTGGTGTCTCCGCTAATGCTGCCCCTTCGTACGGAGACACGGCTCCCTCCTCCCTTCTCCCTCCTCCTTCTCTCCCTCCTCCTTCTCTCTCCCCTCCCTCCTCCCTCCTCCCTCCTGTCTCAGGGCCCCTCCCTCTCTCCCTCCTCCCTCCTCCCTCTCTCCCTCCTCCCTCCTCCCTCCTGTCTCAGGGCCCTTCCCTCTCTCCCTCCCCACTCCCTCCCTCCCTCCTCAGCGGCCCTGTGCCTCCTGCCTCAGGGCGGCCAGAGGAGAGGGGTGTTTGCTGCCCGGCCCTCCAGCGCGGGAGCGGGGTGTACGGGGAGCACGGACTCCCCGTTGGGGCGGGCGGCTGGGCGGCGGCCGGGAGACGTGGCAGACGCCCTTCCTGCCCATTGACCGACCGCAGCCTCCTCCGGGAGCTCAATGTCACGTGGGAAAGGCCCTGACAGGAGACGCAGGGCGGGCAGACTCGGGGGCCTGCTGACAGGCTGCTCCTCCGCTGAGGAGCCAGGTGACAGCTCCCCCGCGGGAGCCCTGAGGGCCTGTCCTCCGCGGAGCCATCCCTTTGCATTCCCCGCGGCGCTCGCCTGCTTGTTCCCATTAGCGAGGCCGGCTCTGCGATGCCGTGTGAGCCTGCTCCCCGGTGAGCCTGCCCTCCGCCGGCCTCCTCCCCGGTGAGCCTGCCCTCCGCCGGCCTCCTCCCCGTGAGCCTGCCCTCCGCCCGGCCTCCTCCCCATGACCCTGCCCTCCGCCCGCCCTCCTCCCGGTGACCCTGCCCTCCGCCCGCCCTCATCCCGGTGACCCTGCCCTCCGCCAGCCCTCATCCCGGTGACCCTGCCCTCTGCCCCCCCTCCTCCCCGTGAGCCTGTCCTCCGCTAGCGATGTGGCCGGGGACAGCGGAGGGCGGCCGGGGACACGGTGACCTGTGCCTGAGCAGCCTGGGCAGAACAGACAGTGCCCCGAAGGCGACAAGAATAGGAGCCCTCCTGCTGGCTCCCCGCGCCCCAGGGTCCCCCTCTCTTGGGGGAGCGGCAGGGACGGGGTCTCCCGGACCCCCCGGAAGGGACGGGGTCTCCCGGGCCCCCTAGCAGGGACGGGGTCTCCCGGGCCCCCCAGCAGGGACGGGGTCTCCCTGGGCCCCCCGGCAGGGACGGGATCTCCGGCCCCTCCGGCTGCGCTGTGCCCGGCTGGCAGCGCCACTGGACGCCGGTGTGAGCTGGAGTGGCCGTGAGCCCGCCGCCCGGAGCCTGCAGCCGCGGGCACGTCGATGGAGGAGGCTGTCATGGGTCACGCTCCGGTCACGCACCCTGGTCACGCGTGTTAGGAAAGAACTGACTGCAGAGCACTGGCTGCTCGGGGTTGGGCTGGGACGGGCCCGGTGGGGCGAGGGCCCTTCTCCCCGGCAGGTGCCTCAGCCGGACCTGCCGGTCAGGGCGCGGCCGCCAAGGAAGCGCTCGGGTCCTGGAGGCATTCCCGGCGTCCGGCAGCAGGGCCTCCGTCCCAGGCTCTGAGCGGGCCCCGGGCTGTGACCCACGGAGGAAGTGACCCCTGAAGAAGTGGGTGAAGGGAAGACCAGACCGGAGGGGCAGCACGTGCAAAGGCCCTGTGGCGGGGGCAGTGAGGAGCGGGGTGGGATGTCCGCACTGCGGGCTGCACAGGCGGCGAGGCCCACGCCGTTTCATTACCCCGAGAGCGGAGCTCCCCCGGAGGACGGAGGACGGAGGGTCCATGGCCACGGTGTCCTTAGCGCCCTCACTCCGCCTGCCTATGGTGCTCTGCACGGCCCTCCCCGCAGCCGCGGACACGGAGGCCCGGCCCCCCGACGCCGGGAGGGCTGCTGCCAGGAAGCCCCCCCGCCCCGTCCCACCCTCAGGGTGGCACCTGCCGCACCCCTTCCCAGGAGAGCCAGCAGCTGGTGCCGACCTCCCCGGACCGTACCGGTGCCCCATGGCCGAGCCCCGGGCATGGCGGTGTGAGGCCTTCCTAGAGGCGGGGTCACGCTCTATAGCGCCCCCTGCCGAGCCCTGCGTGCCCCCACAGGCGACCCCTAAGGACCCCCTGACGGAGCGGCTTCCGCTCCCTCCTCGGAGTTGGCTTCCCGGGCCCCACCCCAGACCCGCAGCAGGAGCAGCTGGTGCCGGGGAGGGTGGCTCCTGTTGGGCGGGAGCTGGAGGGCTGACGGGGCCGGGACAGGAGAAGGGGGGCCTGCCCCCCAAAGACGGCCGAGTCCGAACTCCAGCCCATTGACCTGGCCTCATGGAAACAGGCTTTCGGCGGCCAGGTTCGGTGACGCTGTCGGGTGTCCCCCCATCCCCCTTTCCCAAGAGCCCGGGGCCCTTCCCCGGGGGGCAGACATGGCTCGGAGGGAGGGAGGGTGCGGGGAGGGGAGCAGAGGCATGGTGTGTCTGCAGGCCCGGACCAGGGTGCCAGCCGCCCCGAAGGCAGAGCGCGGCCTGGGGCGGGGCGGGCCCTCCCTCGCCACCCGGAGGGGCCCCTGCCCACCCCAGCTTCGGAGCTGACAGCAGTGAGGCCCGGGCCCCGCAGCAGACGGGCACCCAGTGACCACGGGAGGCCGTGCGATGCTCAGACTCCGCTCCAGGACAGAGCGATGCTCGCCAGGGACAGACCCGCCCAGCGCCGCCCGGTGATGTGAGAACGGGGCTCAGAGCCTGGGAAAGGAAGAAGGCGGGTCCCACAGCCGCCGCTGCGGCAGGGGTGCGGCCGGGAGCCCGCGAGCCGCTTCCTGCAGGGCTGTGGGTGCCGTGGTGCTGTGCACGCAGCCCGGGAGCTGCCCGCCCCCCCCCACACCAGGCGCGGGCCTCCTGCAGGAAGAGGAAGCCGGGGAGCCGCGACCACGGGCCTGTGCACGGCCCTCGCTCCTGGGGGACCACATCCCCCAGTTAGTGCCCTCTCCCTCCCCGCACCCCACCCCCCACCCAGAGCCCCTGGGGGGACAGCACGGCCCTCGCTCCTGCGGGTCCACATCCCCTGTTAGCGCCCCCTCCCCGCCCCCCCCAGGGCCCCAGGGTCCGCACGGCCTGGCCTCCTGCTTCAGTGACGCAGGCGCTGAGCATGGGCCGCTCTAAGGAGCTGTGAGCATCTGGCGTTCCAGGCGGGAGTCCGGGGTCTGGGCAGCCGGAGCACCAGGAGGGCTGCCTCCCGGGGGGAGGGCTCGGAAGCCCCGGACACTGAGGCAGAGACCACCCGAGAACAGCACCCGCAGGGTCTCCGGAGCGGAGTCAGGCTAGGAGAGGCCTGTCTCAGACGGTGCCCTCAGCCCTCACAGGGACAGCGGACACGACGCCCTGGGGCTCCTCCCACGGTGATGACCCCTCCTGAAGTCCCCCCGGGCTCTCGGACAGGATGCTCTCCCCCGGCTTTGGCTGGTGGCTTAGTGTCCCGAGGGGGGAGCGTCCCCTAGGAGCACTGCCCGCCCTGGCACAGCCCGGCCCGCCCTGGGCGCAGTGCGGGCTCCGGAGGGGCTGCGCTCCCGCAGGGCGAGGGCCCGGGGCAGGGCGCAGAGGGCTGCGGCGGGGGGCTCTACAGGGTGATCTGATCTGCATCACGCCCTCGAGGACGCAAAGCCCTGACACCAAACCGAAGGGAAACACCCAGAGGGCAGCTGGCACCCTCGGCAGGCGCAGGGCGGCCCGCTGCCTGTCTCCCTCCCTCCCTTCCTCCTTTCTTTCCTTCCTTCCTTCCTCCCACCCTCCCTCCCTCCCTCTCTCCCTCCCTTTCTCCTTTCCTTCCTCCCTTTCTCCTTTCCTTCCTTCCTTCCTTCCTTACTCCCTCCCTCCCTCCCTTCCTCCTTTCTTTCCTTCCTTCCTTCCTCCCTCCCTCCCTCCCTCCCTCCCTCCCTCCCTCCCTCCCTCCCTTCTTCCCTCCCTTCCTCCTTTCTTTCCTTCCTTCCTCCCTCCCTCCCTCCCTCTCCCTCCCTCCCTCCCTCCCTCCCTCCCTCCCTCCCTCCCTCCCTCCTTCCTTTCTCCTTTCCCCCATCCCTCCCTTCCCCTTCCCTCCCTCCCTCACCCCTTCTCTCATTAAGACGCCCTAAAGGTCTTCCATAAATTAACAGCCAGGGGCTGCCTCCCATCGCCATAGCAACAGGCTCTTTTCCCAGTGGCTCCCAGGCGTTGCCACCTAAAGCTGTACGCGGGCTGGCGGCTCCGGCCGGTCACCCTCAGACGCTCCCTCTGCGCGGGGCCAAAGGCGGAGCGGCGCTGCCTGCCGGGAAACGCGGCACAGCGAGCCGAGGGCCACGCGGGGTGCCGGCTCCCGCACCTGTGCTGGCGGGAACGGGTTTTGGGGCGAAGCCTTGGCCGGCGACATACATCAAACCTGCACTCCCTTCCGTTTGTTAGAGTCAGCCCTGCAGCGGAGACACGGCCTAATCAATCGGAGGAGGATGGACCGGCCCAGTCCGGTGCGCACAGAGACGAGGCTCACGAGGGGGGAGGCCGGGAGGGAGGCTCGGGGAGGCCGCGGCCACGCTGGACTAATTCTATTTGTAACGGTAAAACCGACAGACCCATCTGGGTAGGCCCCTTCAAGCTTGATTTATTTTCCCCCTCAAATCAGTTTTATATATAAATGTGTATATATATATATATATATATATATATATATATATATTATTGACTTTTTACAGAGAGGAAGGGAGAGAGAGAGACATCAATGAGAAACATCGATCAGCTGCCTCCTGCACACCCCCACCTTAGGATGTGCCCGCAACCAAGGTACATGCCCTTGACCGGCATTGAACTTGGGACCTTTCAGTCTGCAGGCCGATTTTGGCTCAAATCACATTTACTATCACCTTAATTGGGGGAAAAAACAATCCATCAAATTCCCCGCAGCTTGAAGGCAGAGAGTTTAACTAGCCCAGTGGTCGGCAAAACTCATTAATCCGCAGAGCCACATATCAGCGGTGCAATCGAAATGTCTTTGGAGAGCCACATTTTTAAACTTAAACTTCTTCTAACGCCACGTCTTCAACATAGACTCGCCCAGGCCGTGGTGTTTTGTGGAAGAGCCACACTCAAGGGGCCAAAGAGCCGCATGTGGCTCGCAAGCCATGGTTTGCCGACCACGGAACTAGGACTTGACCTGTAGTGTGGCTGGCCCGGTGCACCCAGGGACAAGCGCTCTGTAAGCACGGAGCCGGCATTGCCAGCCCGGCGTGGACATCTCTAAGGAAGTCCCACACCCACCCCGCCCGCCGCTCAGACTCGTTCCCTCCCAAGAAAAGGGGCCTGTGAAAGGCCAAGAGCGTTCACGGAGCGCCCGGTAAGCACCCAGCGCCTGCTACTGAGATGGTATCTCCGGGTGGTGCTGGGTGGTGGCGGGTGGGTGGAGGGTCGCTCATTGGCTGTGTTTATGAACACACTGTGTCCTGTGCAGGGTGCTGGTCCGTGTGCAGGAAATGGAGCTGTTGTCACGGCAGCGGCTACACACTTGCTGGGAATGTCAGAACAACCCACGGAGGGCAGCTAATTCTGTGCTCCAATCATTATTTTTTTTAAGTAGGCATTGATTGCTCTGAATCTCCCTCTTAGAACGGCTTTTGCTGCAGCCAGCCAGTTTTGGTGTGTTATATGTCATGTTCATTTGTCTCAAGATATCTTTTGGACTTTCTTCTGTTTTCTTCTTTGAGTCATTGATGGTTTGATCTCCACCTGTTTATGAAGGTCTCCGTTTTCTTCTTGGGATTGATTTCTGGTCTCATGCCACGCGGTTGGAAATGACGCTTGATATGATTTCAATCTTCTTAAAAGTATTAAGACTTGTTCTGTGGCCTAACATATGACGGGGCCTGCAGAACGTCCCATGTGTGTTTGAGACGTATGTGTAGTCTGCGGCTTTGGGTGGCATGTTCCGTAAATGTCGGCTAAGTCCACCTGATCTAACATGCTGGGTCCAGCGTTTCCTCTCTAACTTTCTGTCTGGGTCAGCAGTCCATTGCTGAACACGGGGTCTGCGGCCCCCACTATTATTGCATTGCTGTCCATGTCTCTCTCCAGGTCTGTGATTATTTTCTTAACACGTGCAGGCACTCCCATGTTGGGAACATACATGTTCACATGTTCACTACGTGCACACAGAAGGGGAGTTACGCTTGTTTGGGAGCCCCGTAATGCCAGGCACTGAGGATTAACCCAGCGAACCCCAAAACAACACTTTTTCCATTTTCCTGACAATGAAACTGAGGTGCAAAGAGGGGAACCAGGGCCAGCAAAGACCATGTTCCCACATGGCTTCATCTCGTCATTGGAGGATCAGCTGGAGAAAGTTCTGTGTCTCTTTTTCCTCTCTTATGGGTTTCTTTCTTTTCTTTTTTTTTTTTTTTTTTTGAAACGTTGAAGCTAAACTGTGAAGAGCAGCTACAGGGTTTGGACAGGTTCACGCCTCGGACTGACGAGAGGGCACGGTCCACTCATGGCAAAGCCACGTGCAGGTCCCAACTCAGAGGGCAAAGCCCTCCCAGCACAATGACAGCCAAAGGCCGAGGCTGTCAGCTTGACCCTATGGTCCGAACCTGTGGTCCCAGGTGCCTGAGTGCTGAGGGCTGTGGAGGTGCAGCAAGAGCTGCCGAACAAAGCTTGGTGGAGTTCACAGGTGCATGGAATTGAGTAGATTGGAAACCCGTGAGAATGTTGTAAACATCTTGGCCACGCCCTGCTTTGCCTGGTGGAATCTGGCTATAAAATAAAGACTCGGCTTGCAGGCCCCGGCGCTGTCTCTCCATCAGAGAGGGCAGTGTCCCACCTGGCCCCAGCTGTACTCTCCTGTCTGTCTTCTTTAATCCTTCACCCCCACCCCACCCCCCGCCCCAGGTTCACCACCGGCCATGCTGGACGCGGGTCACTAAACAGCTTAGCTTGGTGCTCACTTCCTAGCCCTCACTCTTGACTTCTGCCTTCCAGACTCCTGTGGAGCTGTTAATAGAAACGGGAAGTGGTGCTCCCTGACTGTCAGATGCCCCGCCTGACCCCGGCTGCGGCTCCTGACCTGCAGATCGGCCACTTGCTCCCGTGGAAAACCCCTCGGTGACCTCTCGCTCCTCCCCGGCTCCGGTCTCCACGGAGAAGCGGGAGAGCCCTCGGGGGCCAGAGACTGCCGCTGCCGCCGGCCTCCGAGGAGCCTGCTCGGGACCTGGTGTGCAGCCACTCACCCTTTGGAGGAAGCAGTGGGCGTGTGTCAGCGGGAAGGCCACAGCGGGAGGGCCGGAGAAAGGGCTTCTTTTCTCCGGAGAGAACAGCACAGCGTGCACTCCCGCTCCCGACCTTCCTGCCCGAACACCCCAAGGCCGGGCCGCACAGCCGTCCTGTGGTCCCGAGGGGAGGGCCCAGAGGTCGGCCACCATGCGGTTCTGACGTGGTCGGCAAACTGCGGCTCTCAAGCCACAGGCGGCTCTTGGGCCCCTTGAGTGTGGCTCTTCCACAAAACACCACGGCCTGGGCGAGTCTGTGTTGAAGAAGTGGCGTTAGAAGAAGTTTAAGTTTAAAACATGTGGCTCTCCAAAGGAATGTCCATCGCTGTCCTGTTGACACTGGCTCTGGGGGCTGAGGAGTGGCCGCCCAGGGTCCCGGGGGCTGCACATGGAACCCGGCGCCGGCTCCGGGCGGCACGGAGCTGCCTATCCATGGCCCGGCGTGGTTTCTGCCCCACAGATTAATTAACTCAAACATTTTGATTTTCCCTTTAGAACTCAGCCGTAATTCAGTTGCTTTAATTTAGTCTCACACTAAAGGCGAGGAGGTGCGCTGTGGACGTCGCCCCAGCCTCGCACCCAGAAGACATCACCGGGGTGAGACCGACAGATGCCGGTGGTCCCTGCCCCCTGGCTCTGGGTCCCGGCTCTGCCCCCGGAGCTTGGGGCCGCCGGGCAGGTGTCCGAGTCTCTCGCTCCTCGTGTGGCCTGTCTGCAGCGTGGGGATGGAGATTGTGTCCAGGCGTGGCCTTGCTCCGTCTGGGGAAGGCGCTGAGAACGGAGCCTGCTTCACACACATGAACAGGCGTGTGGCCTGGCCAGGCAGCTGGGGGGTACCCCAGCTGCGGACATGTTCCCCAGTCAGGGCACGGCCAAGAAGCAACCAATAAATGCCTAAGTGGAACAACAAATTAATGTGCTTTTCCCCTCTCTCCTTTTCTCTCTCTCTTTAAGATCAATAATAATAATAATATTACCTAATAATAGAGAAACACATAAATTGACCGTATCTCTGCTAAGCCACTCCTTGGCGGAGAGGAGGCCCCTCGCCGGAGGGAGGACCCTCATGCTGATGCGAGTCCCGCCCAGAGCGGCCACAGCCCCGGGCCGGCTCGGGCTGGAGAGCAGGCACACGCCGGGGCTTTCCACGCTGGGCCTGAGGGACAGGAAGCCGGCTGGGCCTGGACCGCAGGCGAGGGGGTGGCCGGCAGCACGGGGATGTGGTCAGCCCTCAGCCTGGCCGTGTCGGGAGGGTCCGGCCTCACACACGGCGAGGGTGACGGAGAGATGGCCGCCCGCGCGATGGGGGGCTGTGAGGCCTGGACCCACGGACGCCGCCACGTCCCGGCTCTGTGCCATGATTCCCGCGTGTGAGCACCTCACTTCCTCTAAAGCACTTCCTCTCCCGGGGAAGGGGACCATCTCTGCTCCTGGTCACCTGGGAGCCAGGCAGACGGGGCAGGGAGGGCCACATGGTGGGTCTGGGGCAGTGCCCTCAGCAGGGTCCGGCCGTGACTGCTGAGACAAGGAGAGGATCAAGCACCCTGAGTCCCCGCAGGTGAGCTCACGGGCCCCGGGCAGCAGAGGGCGCTGGCGCCTGCCTGGGGCCCTCCCGGGAAAGTGAAGTCCTCCCACAGACAGTGTCCCGGGAGAGACTGACCAGAGAGCGGACCGTTGCCCAGGAGGGGACGGGGCCAGTGGGGAGCAGAGACCGCACTTCCACGGAGGCACCGCGTGGCCGAGAGGCACCCACACCCACCAGCTGCCCCCCAGCTGCCCCCCAGCTGCCCCCCAGCTGCCCACAGCTGCCCACCTGTGCTTCCCCTCCCTCCCTCGTGGCATGGGCAGCCTGTGTGACAGCAGGACGCTGGCGAGGCCGGAGCGTTTCTCCCGTGCTCTCGGGGTCCCTAGCCAGGGGGCCCCTCTGTGTCGGCTGAGAGCACCCACAGTCTGTGAACAGCCTGCGTGGGAGCAGCGAGGCCGCCAGCCGGCCGCCCGACAGGGAGTGGTCTGAGGAGCCAGCCCGGCCCCGGGCAAGCCTTCGGATGACACAGCCCGGTGATGTCCGGAGGCAGCAACCTCAGGAGAGCCCCCGAGCCCGGAGCCCCCGCTCGGCCCCGCCCAGTCCCGGCCCACAGACACGGGGCAACGCAGCTTCATTGTTACTTAGAGCCACAAAGTTGGTCAGTTTGCCCACACGGCGACCAGAGGAGGTGGGTGAAGAGCAGGGCGGGCGGCCGAGAGGCGGCTCTGACTTGGGAAGTGAGTCTCTGCCGCAGGCGCCAAGTCTGTAAGTCGGGGCGGTGCTGGGTGCCGGCTGACAGGGTGCTGTGGGCCCACAGCATTGCGGCATTGGTGTGAGCTGGCGTGATCACCACCGGCGCGGGCAGCAGCGACGAGCCAGCGGGAAGGCACCGGGGCTGCTGGGCGGCGACGGGCACAGGGCCAGGGGCTCAGGCATCTTCAGAGACGGCGAGGGGAGAGACGGGAGGGGAGAGACGGGAGGGGAGACAGCGTGGGGAGAGATGTCCCTCGGCTCCCACTCCTTTCACATGTAAACGGTCTTCCTGTCGCCGCTCCAGGTCTTTGTAGATTCTGGGGACACGTTCTCCGTCAGATGTAATTGGCAAATCTTTCCTCCCGGATCCGGCTGCCTTCATTTTCCTAATGGCGTCCTTTGAAGTGCGGATGTTAATTTTAATGATGCCAATTTATCAACAGGCCGATGCTTTCAATGTCATGTCCAAAACTCTGTCTACCCCAGAGTCTTCAAGGTTTCTGTCCTAGAAGTTTCATAATTACAGTTCTTATATTTAGGTTGTGGTCCACTTTGAGTGAGTTTTTATACATTGCAGAGACAGGCCTGAGCTTGTGTATGTGAATATGAGTGTGTGTGTGTGTCTGTGTGTATGTGAGTGGTGCGTATGAGTGTGTGTATAAGTATGTGTGTGTGTGTATGAATGTGTGAGTGTGTAAGTGTGTGTGTGAGTGTGTGTGACTGTTTATGAGTGTGAGTGTGAGTGTGTAAGAGTGTGTATGTGTATATGTGTGAGTGTGTGTGTATATATGTGTGTGTGTGAGTTTATGTGTGTGAATGTGTATGTGTGTGTGTTTATGAGGGTGAGTGTGTGAGTGTGTATGTGTATGTATGTGTGTGAATGTGTGTGTGTGAGAGTGTGTGTGTGTGTGTGTATGTGAGAGTGTGTGTGTGTTTATGAGGGTGAGTGTGAATGTGTGTGTGTGTATTTATGAGGGTAAGTGTGTGAGTGTGTGTGTGTGTGAATGTGTGAATGTGTGAATGTGTGAATGTGTGTGTGAGTGTACAGATACCCATCGTTACACCCCTGCTGTGAAAAGCCTGCTGTCTGTCTGTTGGGCTGTCTGTCGTGAACGGTGGGTGGTCACAGGTGAGCGGGTCCCGGTCTCGGCGGGCTCGGAGGGGGACGTGCTGTCCGCACTCCGGCCCCGGGCCCGATGCTGAGGCGTCACGGCGTGTGAGTGAGTGGGATACAGCTCCGTTTTTCTCTTACAGAACTGTTTGGCCACGGGGGGTGTTCTGTGTCCCATTTGTACTTTAGGGCCAGCTTGTCAGCTTCTTAAACAACCCGCTGGGCTTTTAATAGGCCTTAGATTGAATCTATAGATCAACGGGGAAACTGGCAGCTTAACAATACTAAACCTTCTGATCCACAAACATGAAATATCTCTATTTATTTACATCCCTTTGGTGCCCCAGGGGAGGGGGGTACCTGGACCCCACCCACCTGAGCCCCCTCCACTCCCACCGGGCGGCCCTCCTCTTCGCTGATCGGGGCAGCTGATAGCCAGGTCAGGGTGAGGAGGGTGTAGGGGTGTAACCGGGTCAGGATGAGGGGCTGTAATTGGGTCAGGGGGAGGGGTGTAACCGGGTCAAGGGGAGAGGGCTGTAACAGGGTCAGGGTGAGGGCTGTAGCCGGGTCAGGGTGAGGGGATGTAACGGGGTCCGGGTTAGGGGGCTGTCACGGGTTCAGGGTGAGGGGGCCGTAACGGGGTCCGGGGAAGGGGGCTGTAGCCGGGTCAGGGGCTGGGGAGGGGGCTGTCACGGGTTCGGGGTTCGGGGCTGCAGCTGGCAGGGGCTGGGGAAGCAGCTTGGAGCGGCAGCAGGATTAGGAGCGAGCTGCCTGGGGCGTCAATAAGCCCCGGGGAGCGCCGGGGGCGGCAGAAAGTTCCGAAGGCTCCCGGAGGCCTCCCTGCTTCCTCCTCTGTGTCATGTGTCCTCCTGACGGAGCACAGTGCCACCTGCCCGCCCGGCCCAGCCGAGCCCACCCGCACCCTGGCACCCAGCCCGCTCCCGGGGGCTGTGCTGGGGGCGGGAGGCGCGGGCCGTGAGCGAAGCGCAGCCGCGGGTGCCTGCCTCAGCCTCTGCCCCTCTCGCTCACTCGCTCCGGCTCCTGAGAAACCTCGGGCAGCCCAGCGCCTGGCCCAGGGCTGGATGTCGACCGATGAGCCAGGAGGTCAGGGTTCGATTCCCGTCAGGGCACAGGCCCGGGTTGCAGGCCGATCCCCAGTGTGGGGCGTGCAGGAAGCAGCTGGTGCAAGATTCTCTCATCACTGATGCTTCTCTCTCCTTCCATTCCTGTCTCTGAAAATCAATAAAAATATTTTTAGAAATAAGTATTTAAAATTGCAGCAGTGTGCTTCTCTTTTCTAAAAAAAAAAAAAAAAAAAAAGAAAGAAAAAGAAAAGGAGAGAAACCTCGGGAATTCACTGGAACCCTGGCTGTCCCTGGAGGACCAGGCCACGGGCGCCCTCTGCCCCGCCCTCTGCCCGGGGGAGTCCTGGTCAAATTTTTAAACTTAAACTCCTTCTAACGCCACTTCTTCAACACAGACTCGCCCTGACCCTGGAAGAGCCACACTCAAGGAGCCAGAGAGCCGCCTGTGGCTCGAGAGCCGCAGTTTGCCGACCACGGTGCTGAGGGGGTGTGAAGGCCCCGCCCAGGGGCCCTGGGGTCAGGCAGGACCGTTAAAAACCACAAACCCCCCTCTCAGCGGAGTGCGGGCCCGGCCACAGCGGGCCCGGGCGTCACCAACCGGCTGATCGTTAGCTCGCCCTTGGGGGTCACCCGGCAACAGCCCCCTGGTCCCCGGGGGACCCGCTCCCGGACGCCCAGGGGAAGCCGTGGACAGCGTTGGCTCAGACCCAGGCCGGGGGCCACGGTAATGCCCGCACCAGGCCAGGAGGAGGCCGACACGGGGACTTCCGATTTCTCTCTGCCTCTCCTGTCGCCGCCTCACTGGCTGGCGCTTTGGGGCCATAACCCAGGGAAGAGGGGGTGCCCGGCACAAGCTCAGCCGTACCCCAGCCGTCCGCCTGGCAGCCGGCGGCCGCTCAGCGCCCGCCCGAGGCGGGGAGTGGGGCGCGGACGCCGGGCCGAGGGCGGGCGGAGCTGGGCGGCTCAGAGTTCAGCGCACGACTCCGCCCAGCCCGAGGTGGAAGACTATGGATCGCTTCTTTCCGGAATTTTCCATTCGGTGTTCTCGGGCCCTGGGTAATGCAGCCACGGCTAAGGGGGTCCGCTGCCATCTTGCTTTGCTGCCTGGGACAGGAACCTCAGAGACCTCGCTGCAGATGGGTGTGCCTTTAGAAAAGCACGTTTTAAAAAAATAAAAATATAAATACATGTTTTGTTGATTTCAGAGAGGAAGGGGAGGAGGGGGGAGAAACATCAATGATGGGTGGAATCATTGATTGCCCGCCCCCTGCACGCCCCCACCGTGGGCATCGAGCCCACAACCCGGGCCTGTGCCCTGACCAGGAATCGAACCCGTGACCTCCTGGTTCCTAGGTCGATGCTCAACCACGGAGCCACGCCGGCCCGGCTAAATGGATGTGAATTCTAAAATGCAGTTCAGATGTTTGAGGCAAGAGCCCTGGAGAGCTCAACCTGGCTGCCCCCCCCCCCCCCAGCCGTGGGCACACAGGCAGGCTCCGGGGCGGCCCCTGGGCGGGCACCTGGCTGTGGCCACCGGCACAGCATGAGCACAGCCGCGGGTCTGCGCCCTCTGGCCTCTGCACATGACCCGCCGGCCTCTCCCCTCCTGTCCCGGCCTCCGCCGTGCCCGCCGTCCCATCCACCCTGCCCGCCGGCCGGCTCCAGGGCCTGCCGCACGCTGACAGGTTCCCGCGGGGCGTCCGCGGTGGCGCAGGTAAGAGGGTGATGGCTTAATTACAAGCTCAGGGACAGGGCCATCGCGATGGAGCCGGCACTGCCGTCACCTGGGCTCCTGGTTCCTGCGGCCGTGGGGGCTGTGGCCGGGCCGTCTCCGCCCGGAGCCCCGAGGGGCTGTGTCCGCAGGCCCGCCACCCTGTCCACCGCCCCCCACCAGGCGGGGGCAGGCACCGGGAAGGGAGCGCCCCGAGGGGCTGTGTCTGCCGGCACGCCACCCTGTCCACGGCCCCCAGGCGGGGGCGGGCACCCGGAAGGGAGCGCCCACCCCCGGGCCGGGAGTACCCTGTGGGGGGGGGGAATCCGAGGTCTGTTGGGGGCCCCGACCCCGGAGCTCCAGCCCGGCCTCCCCCGCCTGCTCCGGGACGGACTTTGACGCTCAGGTGGGTTTGCTGAGGAGCCGCTGGCTGGGGGGGCTCACGAGGGAAATTAAAACCTCCGGGCGTCTTGGTGCTTCTGCTTACAAAGAGCCAGAGGGTCTTCTCCGCACAGCCTTGCCCTGTGTGCCTGCCCCATAACCACTCCCCTACACCCCCCCCCCCGGCTCCCACCGCCCCAGGTCCCCCCACCCCTGCCCCCACCAGCCCCTGCCCCCACCGCCCCGGCTCCCATTGCCCCGGCTCCCACCGCCCCAGGTCCCCCACCCCTGCCCCCACCAGCCCCTGCCCCCACCACCCCGGCCTCCACCGCCCCGGCCTCCACCGCCCCGGCTCCCACTGCCCTGGCCTCCACCGCTCCGGCCCCCACCGCCCCGGCCCCCACCGCCCCGGCCACCACCACTCCGGCCCCCCCCGCCCCGGCCACCACCGCCCCGGCCACCACCACCCCGGCCCCCACCACCCCGGCTCCCACCGCTCCGGCCTCCACCGCCCCGGCTCCCACCACCCCGGCCCCCACCACCCCGGCCCCCACCGCCCCGGCCTCCACCGCCTCGGCCTCCACCGCTCCGGCCCCCACCGCCCCGGCTCCCACCACCCCGGCCCCCACCGCCCCGGCCTCCACTGCCCCGGCCTCCACCACCCCGGCCTCCACCGCCCCGGCCTCCACCGCCCCGGCCTCCACTGCCCCGGCCTCCACCGCCCCGGCCTCCACCGCCCCGGCCTCCACCGCTCCGGCCTCCACCGCCCCGGCCCCCACCGCCCCGCCTCCTCCACGGGCCTCTCTGCTCCTCTCCGCCTCCTCGCACGCCCCGGGGGCCCTGAACGGCCTTGTGCTCAGGCCGCAGGAGGCAGCGTGGCCTGGAAAGCCAGCCGACGGTGTCCCCCCCGCCCACCCCCCGCCGGCCCGGCAGGGCGCCGCGCTGTGTGTGCCCAGCCGCTTCGAACTGGCTCTGGAAGCAGAGCCCCCGGTGCCCGCTGCTGGCACGGACTGGCCCGGGGCCGGGGGCGCTCCTGTCCCCTCGGGGAGACCCCCGCAGAGAGGGGCTCCTGTCCCCCGTCCCCCTGGGAAGACCCCCCGCAGAGAGGGGCTCCTGTCCCCTCGGGGAGACCCCCCGCAGAGCTGAAGGCCCCGGGTCCGAATCACACGCCCCAGGAGGCGAGGCCGGCACAGCCCCACGCGCAGGAGGTGCTGGGGAGAGCGGGTGGATGTGGGACACGCTCTCGCACGGCTCCCGCCCTCCCACCGGGCGGGCACGGCTCCGTCCTCCTGTGTCAGCACCCTCACCCAGAGCCACCCTCACCCCCTCCTCTGAGCCTCACTCTGGGCCTCTGCCCCCTCCCTTCTCACCTGGCCGAGGCCCCCACAGCGAGGGACAGCGCTGCCCGCTCACCCGCCTCGCCAGCTCCCCCCACAGGAACCTCAGGGATGTCTGTGCCGGGCCCCGCCCCGTCCCCCTGCGCAGCCTGGTGCCCCTGCGTGGTCCGAGGCGCTGTGCGTGGAGCACAGGCCTCCTCCTTCTGGCACCTCCATGTCGGCGAGCCTCTGGCTGGTGCACGTCCAGTTCTGAGCCGCGGATGTGGCAGTCACCCTCTGGCCGAGCTGCCAGCTAAGGAGCAGGTGCCCTGGCCTGCCCGGGCGGTTCCCGCAGCCCCGCCGGGTCCCGGAGGCCCGCCTCACCGGAGCGGGCAGTGCCAGGCCCGCCTCACCGGAGCGGGCAGTGCCAGGCCCGCCTCACCGGAGCGGGCAGTGCCAGGCCCGCCTCACCGGAGCGGGCAGTGCCAGGCGTGGGGCGTGGAGACGGCCAAGAGGCGCGGCCCGCTCCGCCCAGCGCGGCCGCACGCCGGGCGGGCTTCCCGCCTGGTGCCAGCCTGAGACGCGGGCCCTGTGCCGCCATCTCCGAGACGAGGACCAGACAGGGTGCGGGCCGGGCACGGGCGGGCTGCGATGGCCGCCCACACGCGCAGCGCGCCCAGGAGGCCGGGACCCGCGCCCCCGGCAGGCACACGTGCGGAGGTGGCATTGCCGCAGACACGCAGCATATGTCCGCCGCTGACCAGCCGCCAAATTAACTGCAGACTCCGGAGCGCTCCTCGCCCGGAACAGCCTGCGCCGGCCTCCCTCCTCCCTCCTCCCTCCCCCCTCCTCCCTCCTCTCTTCTCCCTCCTCCCTCCTCCCTCCTTTCTTCTCTCTTCTCCCTCCTCCCTCCTCCCTCCTCCCTCCTCCCTCCTCCCTCCTCCCTCCCCTCCTCCCTCCTCCCTCCTCTCTTCTCCCTCCTCCCTCCTCCCTCCTCCCTCCTTTCTCCTCCCTCCTCTCTTCTCCCTCCTCCCTCCTCTCTCCAGACAGAGAGCCAGCCCCCGGCTCCCGGTGCTCACAGCGCCCGGCGTGCCCCCAGCAGCTGCTCCACGGGGGCGGGGGGGGGTGCAGGGGGGCATTAAACGCACACAGAGGGGCAGCAGCTGCACCCACTCGGGTCCCTCTGAAGGCCTCCGGTCACCGTGGGCCTGGCCGTGGGTGCCGTGGTGCCGCCATGCCGCGCTGCTCGGCGGTGGGAGGAGGCAGGGCCCGTCGCTCACCGTCAGTCTGAGCAGCCCCGCCGCCCCCACCGCTGGGAGAACCGGCTGGAGCCTCAGCGCGTCCGGCCTGCGTGTCCCGCTCGCCCAGCGGCTCTCCCCGCCGAGCCCCCGCTGCCGGTGACCGAGCCCTGAGCCCCTGCCAGCCCGGGGCACCGTGCCAGCCTGCACCCGGACACCCGGTGTGTTTCCCAGGTGGCCAACCCCCCCCCCCGCCCCAGGGAGGGCCCGGCACAGAGGGGCCCCTCCCCTCTCCGCTGCGTCCCCGCTGAAAGCAGCCCCCCAATTCCCCCCCCGCCCCCCGCGGCCGG